>JASANC010005697.1:0-29275 GCA_030248135.1 Theristus sp. LFF4_11 | reverse complement strand
GAGTCAAAACACTAATAACGCGGTTAGAAACTATTAAATTCCGACAAAACAGCTTTTTTAGACAGAGAGAAAAAGATATATCTTACAATAGTCGAATCCAGCACTATTCTGATCACTCAGTTATCTAGAGGCATATGAAGACATTTAAAAAAGACGTGGTTCAAAAAATAAAAATGCTTATCGATGGTTGGCACCCCTGTGTCATGGTGAGGACAAATCCGACAAACAGTGAACAAGGTTTGTGGGCAGTTGGCAATCTGCTGTGCATGCTGCAAATGAATGGCACAAACAACTCTATACAATGCCAAAAGGTTGAGGGAGTTGACAAGCACTCGTACGATATGGAATGGTCAACATTTCGTCGGATCAATAATGTGCAAGCAAAAAATTGAACCTTTTTCAAAGCAGTCTTACAACCGTTATTAATAGCAGCTGAAAGAAAAGTTTGAATAAACGGGGCGACACCCCCCCCACCGTGCGTAAGCTGCTCTCTGCTCAATGGGATCCGACCAAGGTCAGACCAACCAATCCGATCTGGTTAGACCACAACGCTGATCTGATCGAAATTTTTCAAGTGTCAATGACGTGCATTATGTTGTAAAAAACCTTGCATGTAGTTGGTAAAAGGCAGCACCCATGGATGGGGTGGGTGTATAAACAAAAGTGGAAGGGGACGCTGAAAAAAACTGGTCGAATCGAATTCTCATTCACTGAAATTTCCTTTTTTAATGAGTATAATCTGAGCTGCTGCCTCGCTTGGCCTCAATTCCACTAAAATGCTCATTTTTTTCCAAGTGAGCTCAGACAAAATACCCCGTTATTTTACCACAATTCGTTTGACCCCCTCCTCATGTTATATTTATGCCTGTGTCAGTTATCGATTGCCCACAATGTACGTGTGCACAAACACCAGTAAATAGCGTGTTTCATTCTAACATGACCTTCACTTTCGTTGTTTTCATCGTCGGTTTTTACCCATAAACTTGAGGTAAACATCGAGAGCCCAGTCGGCAACACGACTAGCGGCTGCTCAGCCTCTATGGGAAGTTTTTGGAAAAAGTCGCTCGAAAGAGCGGCAAAACTGCTGGAATAACTGCGCTCCAAAGGAATTACCAATCGAACGCGCTTTGGCATACATTTCTAATTTTCTTAAGGGACTCAATCCCAATTTTCTAATAATGTCAAACAACCAATAACTGCGTTGCAAACTAAGTGATGGAGTGAAAAATGAAATTTTTGCAACTACATCACTCAATGTCAAACCGTTTTTCCACCGGTGACTTTTTTCGCTGTCGTCTCACTGCTTGTAAACCATTATTTTGAACTGAACAACTGAACACCAAGCTTTGAATTCAATCTGTTCATACAATCATCAGCTGTGGTGTAAAAGTGTGCGGAAGCAACATCTGTGTGTGTGTCACAACATTCAAGTCACTGTCAATAACATTTTCTTTTTTCGCCGCCGGGTTACCCCAGCCGCTTATACCAGAAATTGTAGGCATTCGAACAAGCCACATCCAGTGTAGACGGGCAAGTGATGTTTACCTCAAGTTTATGGGTAAAAACCGACGATGACAACGACGAACGTGAAGGTCATGTAACAATGAAACACGCTATTTACTGGTGTTTGTGCACACGTACGTTGTGGGCAATCGATAACTGACACAGGCGCAGATATAACATAAGGAGGGGGTCAAACGAAATGTGGTAAAATAAAGGGGTGTTTTGAGTTCTGTTCTGTTTTATTCGGCACGTTCAAAGAAATAGTAGAGAAAGAAGCTGGTGATTCAGAACAAAACGAGCAGTTTTTTGCATTGGTGAGAGTCAAAACACTAATAACGCGGTTAGAAACTATTAAATTCCGACAAAACAGCTTTTTTAGACAGAGAGAAAAAGATATATCTTACAATAGTCGAATCCAGCACTATTCTGATCACTCAGTTATCTAGAGGCATATGAAGACATTTAAAAAAGACGTGGTTCAAAAAATAAAAATGCTTATCGATGGTTGGCACCCCTGTGTCATGGTGAGGACAAATCCGACAAACAGTGAACAAGGTTTGTGGGCAGTTGGCAATCTGCTGTGCATGCTGCAAATGAATGGCACAAACAACTCTATACAATGCCAAAAGGTTGAGGGAGTTGACAAGCACTCGTACGATATGGAATGGTCAACATTTCGTCGGATCAATAATGTGCAAGCAAAAAATTGAACCTTTTTCAAAGCAGTCTTACAACCGTTATTAATAGCAGCTGAAAGAACAGTTTGATAAATCAGTGCGACACCCCCCACACAGTGCGTAAGCTGCTCTCTGCTCAATGGGATCCGACCAAGGTCAGACCAACCAATCCGATCTGGTTAGACCACAACGCTGATCTGATCGAAATTTTTCAAGTGTCAATGACGTGCATTATGTTGTAAAAAACCTTGCATGTAGTTGGTAAAAGGCAGCACCCATGGATGGGGTGGGTGTATAAACAAAAGTGGAAGGGGACGCTGAAAAAAACTGGTCGAATCGAATTCTCATTCACTGAAATTTCCTTTTTTAATGAGTATAATCTGAGCTGCTGCCTCGCTTGGCCTCAATTCCACTAAAATGCTCATTTTTTTCCAAGTGAGCTCAGACAAAATACCCCGTTATTTTACCACAATTCGTTTGACCCCCTCCTCATGTTATATTTATGCCTGTGTCAGTTATCGATTGCCCACAATGTACGTGTGCACAAACACCAGTAAATAGCGTGTTTCATTCTAACATGACCTTCACTTTCGTTGTTTTCATCGTCGGTTTTTACCCATAAACTTGAGGTAAACATCGAGAGCCCAGTCGGCAACACGACTAGCGGCTGCTCAGCCTCTATGGGAAGTTTTTGGAAAAAATGCTCGAAAGAACGACAAAAATAAAGCAGTGCTGCTGCGCCATACAATCATCCACAGTATTCGTTTTTTTCACCGGTGACTTTTTTCCTTTCCGCTGTCGTCTTGTAAACTGTCTGAATTCAAAAAATCAAGAGCAATCCAAGATTTTATTTTTCAAGTCGAATTTCGGTTTGTTGAGTACTCTTTTATAACACCGATACAAACACACTACTCAATATCCGAAACAATTCACTCGGCAGTACTCATTTTTATGAAACCCATTCTTTGTTAGTACAGTATGTCATTTTCGGGTTTAGTTGAAATCAAAACTCCACTTGCAGCTGAAAATGGCTGCAAGATTTATAGAAACATTTGAACCAAACAACTGAAAGTGTACAACAGTTTGCTTTTGTTTTTTTTTTGTTCAGCAGAATAACATTTTGTTTTTCGTTTCGCCACCGGGTCACCCCAGCGGCTTATACCAGAAATTGTAGGCATTCGAACAAGCCACATCCAGTGTAGATGGGCAAGTGATGTTTACCTCAAGTTTATGGGTAAAAACCGACTATGAAAGCGCTCGACATCAAGGTCATGTAAAAATAAAACACGCTATTTACTGGTGGTTGTGCATACGTACGTTGTGGGCAGTCGATAACTGACACAGGCACAGTTGGAACACAAGGAGGGGGGCAGACGAAATGTGGTTGAACGGAACAATTCAGAAGCGAGAAAGTTTATTTACATTTTTTCGTATTTCGCTTCTGTTTGTGCAGCTGTCCACTGACTCGCCCGTGGCCGCAGTGATGATTGGCAGAGGGGCGCTGATAAAACCATGGATTTTCACAGAGATCGCTGAGCAAAGAGTCTGGGACATTTCTGCTACGGAACGATTGGATCTGTTGAAACGGTGTGGCCTATTTTAAATTGTGTTGAAACGGTGTGGCGTTCACAATTCTGTTTCTTAAACGTTGTTCGGCCAATAAAAGTTTGGAAGCCGTTTCCGACCGATACCGAGAGCCGAGACGTTTCGAAAAAAATGTACAGTATGGCAGAACCAGACAAAAACGAATCCTGTTGCACACACTAACAAGTATTTGTAGATTGATTTGTTTCGAACGGCACAAGAATTTAGATTACCTTTATGTACACACCTGGGAAAAAACTGGGTCTTATCGCAAATGGTCGATCAGAGAACTTATGCTCAATTTCAAAACGGGTTTTGTATCAAAACGATTGGCGAATTGAAGCAATAGTATCTGTGTGATGACTTTGATCGATGCTAAAATCAGCGGCTAAAACTGCGTCCGTTGAAGCAGCTTAACACTAAACTGAACGCATTTTTTTGTCCCGGGGCTGCAGGCACGAGTCAATTGAGCTATTTCAATACAATAGATTTGTCGTGGTTTGTGTGCCGTTCCAAATCAAGTCAATCTGCAAGCGAACAATCGTACATTGATGATGTTGACAGACAGACACAAGCAAACTGCACAATTCTGTTCGTGCATTGTATGTTGTTCAGTTTTGTGTGGTACGGACTGGATCATTGGGGCAGTGACGATCACGGCGTGGAGACAACAAGACGTTTCCTGTTGGAGTGGCTCAGTTTCACGCATCGTTATGTGCCCGCCGGCATACTGGAGGTCACTCACAGCTCACGCGTTTTGCTTTGCGTTTTAGTAAAAGCAACGGTTGCGTTTCAGGGTTGCACAAGAAGTTTTTCGTTGTCTGTTTCAATTAAAGTGAATTTCTGGGTGAATTACTGGATGTCATTGCTTGTTTTGTCTCAATGCTATCATTCGCCATCTGCAGAATGAGTGGTGTGTGTTCAGTATTGTTTGAACCAACAGGTGCTTGAGAGAAAGTTGTTTGGCTGTTCGAATGAGCTGCAATTTCAAAAATTGTCTTTTTGTGCACCAGGTGTTACCGCAACGAATGAACGAAAAGCCGCCGTCTTATTTCGGTCGCTCTGATCTGGAAACGTTGCTCGGCAGCGAGGCGGCGTCTGACTGGGTGAAGATCACCGAAATGCTCCTTGGCCCCGTCGACTCGCATTTCAATTTCGTGCCGAAACACAAAGCAAATGCTTATTGAGATTGAATCTTATGTGAGATCTGTTGTGTGCCATGTAAACAACTTTATGTGAGCATTGCGAAAAAGATCGGCGTTGCCAAGAAATCCGCGAATTAGAGTTGGCGTTGTGGTGTTTCGTGTAACTTCGCTGCCGTTGCTGTAACTTGTTAAAATAAACCAGTTTCTGCAGCAAATTGTCTGCTTTTGTTGTTTGTTTTCTTTTTCATTTCTGTTCTGTGTTGTTGTTATCGTTAATGCAATAAAAACGGAATTAAACGTCGTATGAGACATGAAATACCATGTGAAATCGTTGGTGAAAAACCATCCACGTTATACCTATGCTTATGAGGCTGTTATATCTAGAAATCTTCGACTGATGATTTGTTCAGTTTAGAAAGGCAGCGCAAAACGCAGAGCAGCGAAATGCTGTCAGCAGACGCAAACGCCACCACCGGCTACGCACGACTGGCCGTGGACACTTGCAGGCCATTCCGCTGTATTCAGCAGTTGGTCTGTCTGTCAGGTTTGCTCACTATCGTTTGTTTCGTGACGTAAAAGTGATTTTCTGGAAATATTTTTTTGTTAATTTTGGTCGAAGTTTTTCGCCCGACTTACATAATAGCCCTTTAGTCGCCGACTAAACGTATCACCTTCACAATAACTGACAAGACGGTAAAACGGGGCGACTGGGTTTTTTCGAGATGCACGAACAAATAAATGATCGTGGCCTGGTGGTAGTGCGTTAGACTATTGGCTGTGCGCTCGGGGGATCGAGCGCCGCTGAGAGGGTATAGGCACTTAATGACAGAAAACTCGATGGGCGCCCTACTCAATGGCGTTCTGTACGTTTCTGTGGGTTAGCCCTGGCTAAAAACATTGCCTAATATATCCCAACAACAACAACAAATGACTGCGAATGACAACGTTTAGCTTTCAAGTTGTGAACGGAATCTTCTGAACGCTTCGCAGGCATCGACATGTCGCGGCAGTGTTTGATGGCGTTCACGGAGTTGAGCATGGTCGCATTACAACCGGAGGAGCGCAGGGTGACGCTGAACTGTGCTCCACACGTGCGCGTGCAGAGAGTGACGCTGAACGACGCCGACGTTGCGTTCACGTACGTTGCATTCATGAACGCAGCAAACGTCGGCAACGCTGGTGATCACTCGCTCTAATTGCGTTATCACGCGTTGATTTCCAATTTCGTTTTTTGCAAATATCTTGTAAGTTGTCACAAAATCTCGTCTCAAAGTGCAAATTGCCGCATTCAGTCATGCACGTCAGTGGCAAGCTGCTATTTTCAGCGAGATTTTCTGCAGCTTATGTCGATTTTTATTTCAATTTCGAACGCAGTATACAGGGTAGACCAAAAACTACCGTATTTCAAATTGCTTTATCTCGCATCTGATGTCAGGAAAACTCTGAAATTTGAAAACAATGCAGAACTAAAGTTCTCATTTTTTTTAAATTTTCAATATTTTTTCTGCATTTGTTGATGTTTTTTGACAACTTTTTTCAAAAAGTGAAAAATTTTCACCATTTTCAATTTTCATTTTTTTGACTTATCACCTTCTAAATAATGAATGTTCACATAATCAAAAAGGCTGCGCTTTCTTCCACGTGTTCATTGGAATCACTGAGTTCGTTTGTAACTGATTTTGGTTCTGCAGCTCAATGTGAGAACCGCAATTTCAATGACGGCACCCATCCGATGCTAAAAGCTCATCACCACTTTTTGGTGCAGTCAAGTGACTGCGTCAATCTTGCGCACACCGTCTTACATTTTTCCTTGAAAACCTCAATATCGGTTTGTTTGCAGTGTATCCCTGTTGTGTCAAATGTCTTCAACACCAAATGGCAGTCAGCTTTGTGTAGCACTTTTAGCACACCGTTTTTCAGTCAAAAACTGAAATTGTTCACCTTTTTAAAAAAGATTGTCAAAAAACATTAATGGAAAAGAACATAAGATATACAGATATGCATCAACCAATCAGCTAGTTGGATATGTTATTGAGTTTGACTGTAGAACATATCTATGTTGAACAAAAAGAAAAACATGTGTAATATCCAGCAAAATAAAAAAAATTCAGCATTCACATCCAGCACAGCCGCTTTTTTACCTCATACTACGCCTTGTAGGCGTGGTCCATTTGATGTTCTTCACGCTGATTGGTTGTTTTTATTATCGACTGTTGGTAGCACTGTTGTTTATGCACAGAACACCAGTTTCAAGCGTGTTTCACTCGCTCTTGACCCCTTTCCAAAACGCTTTCATCGTCGGATTTTTCCCAATTGAATACAAGGTGAATACCTTGTCCGCCCTTGTCTCCACAAGTGGTGGAATGGGAATAGTTTTTCGTGAAAAGCCACCGGGGTATCCGGAGGCGAAAAAAAAGATAAGCTCAGTACAATTGACAACGAAGTTCACGTCTGTTGTTTGAACTGAATGAAGGTTATGAAATGTCATCAAAGTTTTGTGTGTTGTGTTTGCAGTACGTAGGAAAGGTTTTGGAAAAATTTAGCGGTTGTTTACGGTCAAAAATTCAGACAGTTTTACAATTACGAAATTTACGTTACGAATTGGATGCTGATGTACGGTCTGTTTAGGATTTTCAGTTAAATCTTGGAAAAAAGAGCGTGGTTGAGCGGAAACGTGTGGTCGAAATCATTCGGAGGCATCATTTTGTTGTTGTTGTTGTTGTTTGTTGCCGTGCTGCTGCTGATTATTGTTCCGTCGGCAGACGCAGTGCCTTCGCGACCTGTGCCGGCCGGTCCCACAGGTCTCGCGCGACGACGTCGAGCGCTCGAACAGGACACGTGAAGATGTGGCGAACGTCTTCGTCAGCGTCGTTGCAGAGTGGGCATCGCGCTGGACATCGGCTGTCGATCTTGTGCTGGTATGACGCCAACATCGAGCAGTAGCCCGACCGCAGTTGTGCCAATCGACGCCTCGTGTAGCGTGGCAGTTCGCGCTCAGTCAATGAGATGGGTGGCGCTGGCGCGTTGAGCACAGGGTTCGCCGGACACCGTGCAATGACGTCCGCGACAGACACGCTGTGAACAAAGTTCAGGAGCTGTTGGCGCGTCGGGTGCTGGACGTTGATCGCCTGGGCGGCCTCGTGATCGAACCTTGACGCCAGCGTGTGTTTCATGGCTCTGTGTCGCGTGGAGACGGACGCCTCGCGATGATACGGATGTGCGTCGTCGTAGCGCGCGCTCGCGAGATATTGTACGCAGAGCATGCGGAGGTGTTCCTCCACCGGCAGCTCGGCGCACTCCGTATGCAGATGATGGACAGGCGCGGCTGTGTGGCAACCCGTGGCGACGCGGAGCGCTGCATTCTGCACCCGCTGCAGTTTTTCAATGTTCGTGGCGGCTGCGTTGGGCGCCCAGACCGGGGCAGCGTAGTTGATGACGCTCTTGACTGTCGCGCGGTGCACCGTCAGCAGTGTCTCTTTTGTGGCGCCCCAGCTAGTGCCGCTGAGCGCCTTGAGTGTGCGGACTCGTCTCGATGCTTTGGATGCGGTAGCATTGCAGTGTTGCATGAATGACAGTTTTGGATCGAATGTGACGCCGAGAATCTTCGGTGTCAGTTCTGTCGGCAGTTTGGCGTTGGCGATGCGCACGTTGGGGTCGGCCTTGTGCTCTCGGTTGTCGGGCGTGAATGGCATCATTTTGTCGCTCTTTCGAGCGACTTTTTCCAAAAACTTCCCATAGAGGCTGAGAAGCCGCATGTCGTTTTGCTGACTGGGCTCTCGATGTTTACCTCAAGTTTATGGGTAAAAACCGACTGCGATAGCGAGTGAAATAAAGGTCATGTAACAATGAAACACGTGTCTAACGGGTATTTATGCAATCGGGCAATCGATAACTGACACAGGCACAGATATAACATGAGGAGGGGGACAGAAGAAATGTGGCACAACCTAACAATTGACTTTGTTTTGTGGTGAAATTGAAATTGATTTTTCACAGATCCATTCGACATTACTCCGACTCCTAATATCAACGAAAGTATTTGTTTGAAAGTTCTCAAAATCATATTTTTTTCGCAAACTTTGTGGGTCAATTTTTAGCGACAAAATGACTTGGCTGAACTGAAATGTCGTTTCATAAAGTTGCTGTGTTGCAACTTATAACATACTTTGCCGTCGGTCGGCCAAATTTTGAGATCTTGTTGTGTCCACAATGGAGTCGTGTGCGATATAACAACGTTAAACGATTGGGACGGAGGTGTTGGTCAATACCACACTACACGTCCGTTTTTCGGATACGTTTAAATTTCATGGCCACACAACTGAAACATTGTTGTGTATGTGTTAGTAATGCTCCATGTTATAATACATAACTGGAGCTATCGGGTTTGAAAAGATGTCTATAATTTTTGTCGCTCTTTCGAACGACTTTTTCCAAAAACTTCCCATAGAGGCTGAGCAGCCGCATATCGTTTTGCCGACTGGGCTCTCGATGCTTACCTCAAGTTTATGGGTAAAAACCGACAATGCAAACGACGAAAGTGAAGGTCATGTAAAAGTGAAACACGCTATTTACTGGTGTTTGTGCACACGTACGTTATGTGGGCAATCGATAACTGACACAGGCATAGATATAACATGAGGAGGTGGTGTGGTGGGGGTGAAACTGACTGACTTTTTGACTGAACAGCATGTTTGTTTAAACTTGTCAATTATTCGCAGGATACGGAGCACGTGAAAGAAGAAAGAACGGGATCAGAGTTGCAAGGAAACATATTTAGCAAGGAAACAAATGGGGTGCTTGAATTCAGCCCAACCGATACATTTCTTCTTGTTACTGTAACTCAAGTTTCACATTCTCTTTAACGAACGTACTTCAGTTTCATGACATACAACGTTTTTGGCCATAAAACAAAACTTTTCATGGCTAAGTTGAAGCAGGTATTTTGTAGAAACTTTTCTCATTCCTTGAAATTGAAAAGAAAACATAAGAATATCTCTAAACTGCAAAAATTATTGCAAAAAGATTTGTGAGCTGTGAGCGATTTGAAGCGAACCGCTCTGGTTTCGTGGGCTCATAACAGATTTTCCTACACCTTGTTACTTTGCCGCTCTCTCGAGCGACCTTTTCCAAAAACTTCCCATAGAGGCTGAGCAGCCGCATATCGTTTTGCCGACTGGGCTCTCGATGTTTACCTCAAGTTTATGGGTAAAAACCGACTACAACAACGACCAATGTGAAAGTCATGTTACAATGAAACACGCTATTTACTGGTGTTTGTGCACACGTACGTTGTGGGCAATCGATAACTGACAGAGGCATAGATATAACATGAGGAGGGGGTGAGAGAATTCAGTGAGCCAAAGTGCAGTATTCCATTGGCATTTGTTGCAGACACATTGATCCAATGGACGGTTTGAGTGAGAAAATGGCCATGAACAACAACGAACGGTCGATAAAATGGCTTGCAGACGCGCACTACAGGTTTGCGTTTGCAACGAAATCAAACAGAACATCGGAATAACTTTTTCATAATCGATAAAAGACAAAAGTTCACAAAAACAAAAACAACTGGAAACGATCGTGTCGTGGCAAGGGTATGTATGATTGGTGCAGTCACGCTCTGCAGTATCCATACACCCAAACAAGCAGCAGAGTTTGGCGTTATTGCGTTTCTGGAACCGATGGCTATCAATGTTCAATAAATCAGCAAGAAGGCCAACTGAATGCGAGTGGTATGTGCATCACCGTTCGTTATTGCCAATTCTAAACGAATGTAGCTTGTTCAGAGCAGCGATTCGTGGTGACCCCGAGTACGGCGGTGGTGAGCTACTGGTGGAGGTGCCGGGTGAGGCTGCGGAGTTTGTGGAACAGAGAAAGGTCATCAAAATTGGCATCGACTTCTGCATTGAGCAGCCGCCGGTTGGCCTCCAGGTGTGATGCTGCGCGTGGTTGTTCTGGGGGGGGGGGGGCTTGGCTTATCTTTACGAATCTATATCGGTCTATAAACGAAACTATATAGTCCAGCTATCTATATAGGCCCCCAATCACACCACTCCACTCTGAAACAACTATGCCCCCTAACCCTCAGCTCTGGAACACCCCCCCCCCTACTATAATGCTGCGCAATGAAGTGTTTACTGATGGAATGTTGTTTTTCGTGTGATTTCGCAGTTCCGCTTGCTTGCTCTCGTACACACTGCTGGCCAACCATCAACTGCACCCCTCCGCCGCGTGTCCATGTGCACCACCAGCACCTGTTCATTTGCAGTTTGTATGCACGTGCCCAAGTGCGTGCGCGGACGACACGGGCGGCGCCGCCAACCGTGGGCACGTGTTCACGTATCGCAGTGTGCCCGGCGCTGGCTGCACCCGCCACTGGCTGCCGTGCGTCGACGCGCCCAACGAACTGTGTCTGTGGCGCATTGAGATCACGTGCGACGTGAGCATGACTGCGGTCGCCAGTGGAGAGCTGACGGTACTGCAGCACTGGCCGGTGCACAAGTGTGCATGGAGGAGGCTTGCAAAACAATGCTGGTTTGGTTGTTGTTGTTGTTCATGGCCCGGCTTGGTTGATAACCAAGGTGAACCGTTGAAATGCAGTTATAAAAGTTATAAAAATATGCATATGAAATGCAGTTGTAAAAGACATAACCCCGAGCTTTATGAGTTTGCTGTTACGGTTCAAGGTTCATGTTGGTAACGTGTTGCTGTTTGTTTTCGTGCATCGGCAACTGTGATTTAAGTGAACATTTAAAAATTTGCGATCGCCGCAGGACACCGTGTACACGGCTGATATGCGCCACAAGACGTACCACTTTCAACTGGCCATTCCAACGTCGGCCGTGAACATCGGCTTTGCGGTCGGCAACTTTGAAATGGCTGTCTGCGCTGACATGACCGAGGTTGCGTCGTTCACTCGTTCAGCCTCGTTTGTTCTGTTCTGGTTGAGCTGTTTAAGTGCCTTCTTCATTGTAGCAATAACGAGACTCAAAAGAATTCAGACAAATCTGTGACGTTTTCGCAGGTGGCCAGCTTCTGCCAGCCGGGCCTGTTGCCACTGCTGCAGCACACCATTCAACCGCTGCAACGTTTATTCGAGTTCTTTGAGGAGTTACTCCTGTGTCGATTCCCGTACAGCTCGTACAAGCAGGTGTTCGTTGACCAGGTGCGAGCGAATGCAACCGTGTTTTCTCTTGTTCGTTCTCTGTGATTTCTCGGGCGATGCACGCTGAGCAAACGATCAAGCACCGGAAATACAGTGGCACGGCCACGTTTATTCGCACTGTTTCACACGACAGTGCATGCTGCGCAACGTTGTTGTGCAATGACGATGCTTTGCGCGCGTGTGTGGCGCACATGGCTGTCCGTGCACACTGTCGCGCCCGATTGCAGGCAGCGGACGAGCTGTGTGGCTACGCGGGCGTCAGCATCGCGTCGAGCGGCCTGTTGCACAGCAGCGCCCTGTTGGACGCAGTACAGCACACGCGCACGCTCATGGCGCACGGCATCGCACAGCAGTTCTTCGGCATGTTCGTCACGCAGCGGTGCTGGCTGGACGCGTGGCTGCTGCGCGGATGTGCACGGCAAGTGGGGGGGGGTGTTCCTGCGCACACACATATGCCTGCACGTAGCTCCAAAGTTTCACCTGCACTATGCAGGTCGATATGTACCGTATTACCTCTATTACACCCCCCCCCCAAAATAAACCCCCACCCCCTCGACAAGTTTCCAAATAACCCCCCCCCCAAAAAAAAATAAACCCCCATTAGTTTATTAGGGGGTTTATTAGAAACCTGTTTGAAACACATACCTAGCGAATTCAGTGGCTGAATGCAGTGACTTTGGTGAAATTGTGCTACCAAAGGCCCCAAAGGGATGAGTTAGTGGTAATTTCATTACAAAAGGTTGTTACAAAAGGAAATCTCTGTGAAAAGTAAATTAGAGGTAATACGGTAGGTTAAAAACCCTGCTTCTTGGTCGTTACTGCGAAAATTGTGTCGCACACCATGTTGGCATGCTGCGCGTGAACGGACAGTCTGACGCGATGACATCGCCAACTCTGACTAACTGTATTGGTTGGTGACCGCGTGATGCGTGCATTCTGTGCAGAGATTGCTGTGGAGAGGAGGAGTTTGGTTTGCACAGAATGCATGCATCACGCCACCAACCAATCAGCTAGTTCGATATGTATCACTGTAGCTCGTTGCAGCTAATGAATGTGCCAGATTGAAAATTGTGAAATGAGAATCAAGGTCGGGTCCGATCAAGGAACCAATTTCACCACAAAACAAATTCAATTGTCATACTGCGCCACATTTCTCATATCACCCTCCTAATGTTCTAATGCGTCCATTGGATCAATGTGCCTAAAACAAAAACCACTGGAATACTGCACTTTTCCCACCCCTCCTCATGTTATATCTGTGCCTGTGTCAGTTATCGATTGCCCACAACGTGTGTGTGCACAAACGCCAGTAAATAGCGTGTTTCATTTTTATATGACGTTCACTTTCGTCGTTTTCATTGTCGGTTTTTACCCATAAACTTGAGGTAAACATCGAGAGCCCAGTCGGAAAACGACATGCGGCTGCTCAGCCTCTATGGGAAGTTTTTGGAAAAAGTCGCTCGAAAGAGCGACAAAAAACGTTTGCTAATCTTTCAAGTCCACGAAACCAGAACGTTTCTGTTTTGTTCGCTTCAAATCGCAGCTACGGAATGGCCGAGTAAACATGGCAGGTTTTTTCAGGGTGCAAAGAGCGCGCGAAATTTGAATGAAAGAACAAAGCCATTCAAAAACTCAATTGCAGGTCAACTTTGACGTGTTTTTTAAACTAATTTATTCTTCGTGCCATTCTGTTCATTCTTTCTCCCTTGCACACACGACTGGGAATTATCTTGGCATTCTTAAAATAGACAACTCCTAGTCTGCGACTAATCCCGCCTTGAGGGAGAATACAAGGACTGCCTTATTTATTCGGCCAGACCGTAACAAATATTTTTGCAGTTTTATATGTTTTCAATTTCAAGGACTAAGAAAAATTTCTACAAAACACTTGCTTTTATTTAGTCATGAAATGTTTATGGGCAGAAACATTGTATATTTTGAAACTGAAGTACGTTCGTTTAAATCGGTCACAAGTAATGTATCGGGTTTGGCTGAAATCAAGCACCCAATTTGTGGCTACATATGGTTCCTTGCAACTCTTTGATCCCGTTCTTTCTTGTTTCGCGTGCTCCGTATCCTACAGTATGGCCGAATAAATAAGGCAGTCCATCAAGGCAGGATCAGTCGCAGACTATGAGTTGTCTTCTTCAAAAAGGCCAACATTATTCCTAATCATGTGTGCAAGGGAAAAGAATGAACAAAATAGCACGAAGAATCCATCAGTTAAAAAAACGCGTTAAATTTGGCACAGAATTTGGTTTCTGAACGTCTTTTTTCTTTCATTCAAATTTCGCGCGCTCCTTGCAGTCTGAAAAAACTGCTATGTTTACTCAGCCATACCGTACGAAAAGTTGACAGGTTTAAACAAACATGCTGTTCAGTCAAAAAGTCAACTGGTGTTCAGGCAGTCAGTTTCACTCCCACCCCCCCCCCCCTCCTCATGTTATGTTATATTTATGCCTGTGTCAGTTATCGATTGCCCACAACGTACGTGTGCACAAACACCAGTAAATGGCGTGTTTCATTCTAACATGACCTTCACTTTCGTTGTTCTCATAGTCGGTTTTTACCCATAAACTTGAGGTAAACATCGAGAGCCCAGTCGGCAAAACGACATGCGGCTGCTCAGCCTCTATGGGAAGTTTTTGGAAAAAGTCGCTCGAAAGAGCGACAAAATAAAAAAATGTGTGGTCTTTAATCATTCCGACAATACTTGTTTGCTCCACTTTCAGGCCACGCTGTTTGTTTTCCAAGATTTAACTGAAAGTAAAACTGTCTGAATATTTGACCGCTAAATTTTCCAAAACCTTTCCACGTCCTGCAAACACAACACATGAAAGTTTTGATGGCATTTTTCATAACATTCAGTTCAAACAACTGACACTGAACTGTCATTTCTACTAAGTTTTTACTTTTTGCCTCCGGATACCCCAGTGGCTTTTCACGAAAAACTATTCCCACTCCACCACTTGTGGAAACAAGGGCGGACAAGGTATTTACCTTGTATTCAATTGGGAAAAATCCGACGATGAAGTCGTTTTGGAATGGGGTTAAGAGCGAGTGAAACACGCTTGAAACTGGTGTTCTGTGCACTGCACACTGTGTGTGTCGTTTATTTTCGTTTTCTCTACAGCGGCAAACTTGCGTAGCCAAACGAATATGATTGTGCAAAGCGGTGAGCCAATTAGCAATAAATAAGTGGACATTTTTTAATTTGAAAATGGTGAAAAATGGCAAATGGAAAAGTAACAAAAGCACATGCGCAGAGAGCGCCTGAATACAGAAGCTGTGCACATATTGCACATTCAATGGATGCCTTTCATGTCTTGCTGGACTGTCTCTGCCTTCTTTTTTTGCTCGGCGACCGAATAGAGTTGTTTTCATGAATGTGAACGTTTTCCAATGTTCACCAACTTTCAGCTACGTCACCCTGCTGTACATTCAGCACTCATTCGGCAACAACGAATACTTGTTCCAGACGGGCCGTGTGCTGCAAGCGATCACTGACTACGAACAGAAATGGGGACCCGTGTACTTGCGGGTGCTGAAAGGAGAAGTCAGAGGTGTGTCACTGCGCTCACGGACATCTCAGCTGTATTCGTTCACTGAGTCACTGTTTTGCACCATGTGACACGCTCAAGGCGCACGAAACTCACGATTTTTGCGAAATGTTCGATTTTCGCACATTGTGCGAGCAATGTTTACGGTTGCGCTTTAAATTCGTTGCGCACCTAGCGCCTGCGCGCTGATTCAGTGAAACAACTTAACTGAACACGTTTTCTCAAAATGCACAAGTAATTTCAAAACAAAGCTTTCGGTTGTTCAGCGCGTGATTCGCTGCACTTCGACCCACGCTGCCCCGAGTCGTGCTCTCCGCAGTATTATGACGTCATGACAAAGAAGGCACATTTCGTCATTCGCATGCTCGAGAAGCGACTCGGCAAAGAGCCACTGTTTCATGTGAGTCACGGTGCGGGGTCAACTCCGGCCCACGCATTTCCGGCCCACGCTTTAGCGTCCCGACATTTCCGGCCCACCCATTACCGGCCCACGTATTACCGTCCCACCCATTTCCGGCCCACTCATTTCCGGCCCACTCATTTCCGGCCCGCCCATTACCGGCCCAGCCCAATAATCATCTTTCTGCGCTGTATTTCGCCACGGACAACGAAAATAAACTGAAACCGCACTCTAAATTGTACTCCCTACTCACCGACATGCTTTTAACAAAAATACTTAAATTTTTTATTTCAGTTTTCGTTTTCGTATCGCTTCTATTTGTTCATGACATTGGAACAAATGCTTCAGTTTGAATTTCGTCGATGAATCAGTTGATGTGTTTTTATTTATTGCTTTGTTCTGATTGATTTTGCACATTCAATTTCAATAACAACAACATGTCTGATAGGTCGACAAAAATAGGAGCTTTTTCAAACCGAATTGACGCGCTGAGTTCGAGTTCGAGCACTGGACACAGAGCCAAATTCAATCATTTTAATTCTTAAAATCAGCAAAAACTCATGAAAATTGCCCCTCTAACCAAATTTGGACATGTGGATCCACAACCAGGTCGTGTTTCCTAATCCTAATCATTCCTAATCCTAAACCTAATCCTAATCCTAAGCCAAGCCTTTTTGATAAGGTGAAAATGATCAATTTAGTTTTTGCATTTTTTCATGATGCATCACGAAAAAATCCGAATGAAAAAAAGAATTAAAAAATCGAACCCTAAGTTCAAAGTGTAACCGCCTAATCAATGTGAGTTTCAGAATGAAATATAGCAGTGGGTGGCGGTTGAAGTCACTGGAAGCAAATTATTGGGCTGGGCCGGTAATGGGTGGGCCGGAAATGAGTGGGGCGGAAATGCGTGGGACGCAGATGAACGGGGCCGGTAATGGGTGGGCCGGAAATGAGTGGGCCGGAAATGAGTGGGCCGGAAATGTTGGGCCGGAAATGCGTCGGCCGGAAATAACGGGACGCAAATGAACGCACGCCGTGAGTCACACACCATAGGCGCTTAGATTTTTAATTCGTTCGCTGATGGCACAATGGTCGGACTATAAAGTGACAGGTCAATTGCTATTTTGCTTGCAGTTCGATATTTTCCTCTGAATTTGGGGGTTCGAGGAAACACCCTGAAAACAGCCTTTTCCCTTTTCTGAAAACAAAAACAGATGGAGCCATTTTTTGCTTCTAAAACTTGAAGTGAATGTAAATCGATAAGCGCTCGGGTTTATGCCTCTGCAGCAATAAGGACACGAACATGTACATTTACAAGTAATTTTCTTCGTTGTTCTTCGTTTACAACAGTGGTTGGCTGCTGACCATTCATTGCCAGTGCCATGCGTGACCGTGTGTCTTTGCCGTGCCTGCCAACAGCGTGCCCTGATGTTTGTGTTCAGGTGCTGCACAAACTGCTGGCGGTGTCGACGGCAGCGGCACAGCACAAGCAGAACGTGGCCAGCTGGGAGTCGCTGCTCGTGTCGACCGAGTCATTCTTTGTCACAATCTCGAATGTCACCGGCCAGGAGCTGCCGACGTTCCTCGAGCACTGGATCTATGACGGGGGCCACTCGCACTTTCAGGTTGGCGCTTGTTGTGCTTTGAAGTTGCCGCTCAGTGTTGCCGCTGGCTGGGCAGCAGGTTTTCACAAGGGTTGTGGTGACCAACGAATCGTGTGGTGTTTCTAGAGATAACAATAGTAACTCCGGTCATTACAGGTCAGCTACACATTCAATCGTAAACGCAATGCGATCGAACTGGAATTCGTGCAGGAGCCAGACTCGACGCGAGGCACTCAGAGGTGGGTTTTATTACTGTAGTTTGCATTTATCGTACCTGTGGAGGAGACACTTTTGTGGTTTCAACGTTCACTAAAGTTTTTTCTTCCGACTGTCGCACATTCAGATACGTCGGTCCGCTGAGTGTGGCGGTGCAGGAGTTTGACGGCTGCTTCCTGCACACGGTGCACATCGATGAGCTGCGCTGTCGCCACGAGTTGCACTGTCACTCGAAGGGAAGACGCCTAAAAAAGAAAAAAGTGCCGCTGTCGAATGGCGATGAGGTCAGTGGTCAGCGCTGGTCTGAAATTGCGTTGCTTTTCACAAGGCTTGGGTTTTGGGGTCCAAGCTTGGACTTGACTTCAGTTTCGAATCAATGACCATGTCCAGTTGACTCAACTCAGCTGAATTGTGCTGCGATGTGCAATGATTTAAACGTACCATTCGTTTTTAGGAGTTTTGATCAGTTTCAAAGTTTCCCAAGTATCTGTTCAGATTGAAATGGACTTATCGATGGCTGACCCGGACTCTCCGATCCTCTGGGTGCGCATTGACCCCGAAATGCTCATTGTGCGTCGTATTCAATTGCGGTCAGTTGGTTGACTGTTTATGCGACTGTAAAAACGACCAAGTTCAACGTGCTCTTCAAATCGGAGATTCTCCAAATCTTGTTGTCGTGTGGCGCACTTTAGCGTCCAATGGGCGCCACAGCATTGTATTCAACTGCCTCCAATCCATCCATCCATCCATTTCATTGTGCAAACGGCAAGAACTTCTGAGAAAACTGTATGAGCAGCGTGTCATAGATCGACGCAGTGATTGTTACAGCCAGAACGACTACCAGTGGCAGTACCAACTGCGTCATGAGCGTCACGTGCTCGCACAACTGAATGCACTCGAGATGTTGCCGCGATACCCGAGTGCGTCCACGTTGAATTGTCTGCAACTGGTCTTGGAAACGAACAATTACTTTTATCGGTGCGTTGTTTGGGTTGGGGAAGCGTTTTTTATCAATGAAATCATGTGGAACATGAGAAACGGTTGTAGCAAGGTTGACGCGACGAGTGTGTCTGAGATGCAGTCGATCATGCCAACAGTGGTGCACCGGCGTAGTCTCACGGTTGTTGTGTGTTGCAGCGTGCGTGCGCAGTGTGCGTTTGCAGTGGCTGAGGTGGCCAACAAACTGGCAGCCACCACCACGGGCACCCCGGCGATGCTCAGTCTCTTCCAACGCGAGTACTGCAGTCGCTCGGCGCCGCACATGCCCCGGCCGACGCAGTTCCAGACGAATCCGCACAGTTTGCAGGCCTATTTTCTCATGCAGGTCGCTCGCGAAGTGCTGCTCTGAAAACAGTGCACTCTGTTTATGACAGTGAAATGTCGCGCAGTTACAACCAAACACACTGGCACACAAGTTACAGTATTGCGCGTGGCATCCTGTGTGTGCAACCGTGCAACATCACTGTGTTGATATGAACACACTGCACTATTTTAAGACAAGAACATTAGCAACGTCTTTTTTGAGTGGCTACCAATGTTGCAACGTTGCATCATTTTCAGGCGATCCCGCAAGCGCTGGCGTTGCTGCGTGGCGTGCACGGCCAGTCGCATGCGCTCGTGCACAAATTCCTGTTGAATCTGCTCAAGTACCATGACAATTCGAAAAATCGGTTAGCGCTTTGGAGAGTGAAACGATTTTCTTGGCCTAGTAGTTTGGCATGATAGCACCTGCTGAAGCACAACAACTGTGCAACCATTGAGTCAAGCATTCCAGCAAGCTAACAGCTGCGTTGCATGGGCCGCTGTGAATGTTAACCACAGTGAATAATGGATTAATGAATAATTAATAGTGAATTGATGAGTTTGTTCACGCAATCGACATGCGATTGCTGAGCGCCGCTTAATACGCGTGAGCGTGTGCAGTGCCTGTGAGCGCGTGTGTGTGCAGTTTCTCTGACGACCAGTATCGCGCGACGTTGCTGGCGGCGTTGGCACAGAGCACGGCCACGCGGAGGCAACGGGCGCCGCTGGATGCGTGCGAGCTGGAGCCGGAGCTGCAGGCGACCGTGGGCGAGTTGGCGCTCGCACTGAA
Source organism: Theristus sp. LFF4_11 (assembly GCA_030248135.1). NCBI lineage: Eukaryota > Metazoa > Nematoda > Chromadorea > Monhysterida > Xyalidae > Theristus > Theristus sp. LFF4_11. Next base: position 9,329 of record JASANC010005697.1, on the reverse strand, counting down.
CATGGACGCCCTGCGCCCGTCGCACCAGCTGCTCGTCACGGTGCACTGTCTGCGGGCGCTGCTGCTGCTGCAACGCGCCAAGCATCTGCCCGTGCACGTGCGCTTCTGGTGGCACTACGCCGACGCAGCCATGTTTGCGAAGGTGCTGCTCGATTGGGTGCTTGCGGCGCACTCGACCAGTGTGCGCTGCGTACAGTGCATTTGAATGAGATACACAACTGGCTGATTGGGTGCTTGCACACACGGCCAGGCTGATGCGTGCATTGTAAGCAGGCGCGTGCAGACTCCGCCTCCCCAGCTATGCCTGCACAGAATGCATGCGATGCCTGTACGTGTGTGCAACCAATCAATCAGTCAGTTAGTGGCCAGATTGTCTGTACCAGGACCCATACAAGGTGCCACGGTTTCATTAAACCACGGAGTAGACCAGCAAGCCGCGCCAAGGCCCGTGCAAAGTTGCTGGCGAGCCAGCAGCCCGTGGCACACACATAGCATGGCATTGCACGATCGAGTGCTTACATGGAAACCGCCGCTGAAATGGTGATTGGTCAGAAACGCACAAACCGCACAAGGCTGATTGGTTGCTTTTTACATTGTATGCTGCACAAACACGGGTCAGAGTTACTGTGTGCGTGATCTAGTTTTATTCAACTGATTACGATGAGTAAAGCAGGTGTGATTAGAAGTAAAAAACAAAAACAAAAAAGCTCGCAATGTTCAGGTGCGCTGCACAGCGCTGGAGGCCTTGCTGAGTGTGTCGACGCAGCCAGAGTTGTGTGGCAGCAAGCAGCTGTACACAGAGCTGCTGAGCTACGTACTCGGCGAGCGCGATGTGTCTGTGCGCTATCAGCTGGCACGGTCGTTTGCGTCACGCACGCCGTTCACTTGTGCCAGCGAGACAGCACCGATGCAGCAACACCAACTCGACACGCCACAACTCGCCGACACGCTCTGGTGTCACATCGGCAACTGTCGGGCCGTATGTGTGCCGTTGGACACTGATTGGGGGGGGGCAGCCACAGCTGTTGCCAACTGAAAAGTTCTAGTTTGAAAACAGCGATGTTGCCTCAGCAAGCACACACACACATGCACCCTCAGCCACACATACGAACATGCGCGCACCGTTGCAATATCGTGTGTGTGCGTGCGTGCGCGTTTTGTTTGTGTTTGGGCAACATTATTGTATTTATCATACATCGGAATGCACTGTTTTTAGACTAGAACTCTAGCAATGTCAAAAAACCGGTTTTTGTCATTTCCTGGGCTACAATGCAGAACAAAGCGCACAATTCTTTCTGTGTCATCCGTAGTCATTGATCGTGTTTCTCTTTGTTCGCAGGACAGCCGCATGCGCTGTGCTCTTATCGATCTCTACCGTGTGTTGTACGGCCGCAGACATGCGCCCAGTTGTCTTGCGGTGCGCCAAGTTCACTCCACACCCGTGCAACCGAATGAACCAATGCTCACTGCAAATGGTCAGTCACGCCAATGGTGGCGCGATATGGGGAACACTGGCAGCATTCGATGCACCCACCAATAATGGCTGTTGTGTTGTGAAAGCCTGTTTGTCATTATTGTGCTACCACTGCGCAACATCATAAAAACACGTGATCAATTTGCGCGGTCTTCAAACCAACAAACAAACTGTCTGGCAGCTCAACCTTGTTACTTCGCGCAAATTCGTTTGCTGGTCGGCTGATGTTGCACAGTTTTATGACCTTGGTGTCTGTCACCTTTGCTGTCAGCTCTGGTTCCTCTGCAGTTTGCGAGAAAATCTTTCGCCTTTTACTAAAGATTTCCGTGCAGAGGAGCAATTTATGAGTATTCAATAATATTTTTGTGGTCTCGCGCAAGCGGGACGAAAACTGCACTAAAATATAATAGTGAAAGCGTCTTTTTTCAGTGTCCACGCATGTATCGTCTTCAGCAAGTTCATCAAACCTGGTCACTGCTTCCCCGATTGTCGGCATGCAACAGCTGCGCAACTTGGCGCCTGTCAATGGTGCGTTCGATGATTGTTTTTGTGTATTCTCTTCTCATAAATCAGCACACTTTTTGTTTTCCAAAGTGAAGTGGTGCAAAGAAAAACCTCCTGAGCCAATATGCAACCCTTTCTCCATTTTTGCACGGTTTCCCACGACTAGCCTATTGACCCGAGCGTATGTGGCTTAATCAATGCCAAGCCTTTTTGGTGAAGATGGCATTGACTTAGAAAGAAAAAACAGTAACGTTTACTGATAAATAACCCTGAAGAAAATTTACCTTGTGCTGCCGTGAAGTCGCCTACAATACAATATTTTTTAATGTATTTAAATAAATAAAAAATGCGAAGTTTATGATTTTGCTATTTTTACCCGTTTACCCTAACCGAAGGCAAGCCTTTTTGTAAGTGAAGTAAAATTGAATAAAAATATAAAAACTAACGTTTTTTTCATTTACCCGTTTTAAAAGGCTAATGCTTTTTTACCCGTTTACCTAAGCCAAGCCTTTTTTGTAAAGTGAAAATGCGAAGTTTATGATTTTGCTATTTTTCCCCGTTCACCCTAACCTAAGTCAAGCCTTTTTGTGTGTGAAGTAAGATTGAATAAAAACATAAAAAATTAACGTTTTTTTCAATTACCCGTTTTAAAAAGCTAATGTTTCTTTTACCCGTTTACCTAAGCCAAGCCTTTTTTGCAAAGTGAAAAAAATGAAAAGTTTTTGATTTTGCTATTTTTACCCGTTCACCCTAACCTAAGTCAAGCCTTTTTGTAAGTTGAGTAAAATTGAATAAAAAATATAAAAACGTTTTTTTTCATTAAAGAATACCCGTTTTAAAAAGCTAATGCTTCTTTTACCCGGTTACCCTAACCTAACCTTTTTTCTAAAGTGAAAATGAATAGAAGAAACAAAAAAGTGACGTTTATAATTTCGTTTTGCAGACATTGCTTCTTTTTACCCGTTTACCACAACATGACCCAAACATTTTGCAAAGTCAAAATGAATGGTAAATACCATTTCGACCCAATTAAAAAACTAACTTTTTTTCAGAGACGGTTTTGTTACATGTTTCGCAGTCGCTCGTCAAGTTTTGAGCAGCAACAATTGCCAGTTGCCCATCGAGCGTTACGGTGAAATTGTCGCTCATAACCATGGAGTATCAATTTGAAAATGAAACATGGAGTATCAATTTCAATGAAATTTACTTGTTTTGAATCCAAAGTGCAACTTGCAATGCCGATGTCGATGTGCGTTTTGCAACCCGATTTTTAAAAACAAAAAAGTTCAAACTTTTTTCAATGACGGTTTTGTTACATCTTTCCCAGTCGATCATCAAGTTTTGATCAGCCACGCTTCCATTTGCCTATGCTGCGCTGAACTGTCTCTGTTGTCCAAAGAGTATCATGATGACTCCAGCTATGAAGAGCGACGTTTTGAGAAAACAATCTCAACTGGCATTAATAAAAAATAGGTTAAGGAATTTGAGATGGAGTTTTCTTAAATAGCAAAAACGGGCGCCAATTTAAATTGCAAAAAAGTGCCACACACGCACAGACACTTTGTAAATTTAATAATATAGACTAGCCAATGGACCCGAGCTTAATCAATGCCAAGCTTTTTGGTGAAGTGGCATTGAATTTAAAAGAAAAAACAGTAACGTTTACTGAATAACCCATCTGAAGAAAATTTACCTTGTGCTGCCGTGAAGCCGCCTACAATACAATATTTTTTAATGTATTTAAATAAATAAAAAATTCGAAGTTTATGATTTTGCTATTTTTACCCGTTCACCGTAACCTAAGGCAAGCCTTTTTGTAGGTGAAGTAAAATTGAATAAAAAATGTAAAAATTAACGTTTTTTCAATTACCCGGTTTAAAAAGCTAATGCTTCTTTTACCCGTTTACCGTAACATAAGCGAAGCCTTTTCTGTAAAGTGAAAATTCGAAGTTTATGATTTTGCTATTTTTACCCTTTCACCCTAACCTAAGTCAAGCCTTTTTGTTAGTGAAGTAAAGCTGAATAAAAAGTATAAAAATGTACGTTTTTTCAATTACCCGTTTTAAAAAGCTAATGTTTCAATTACCCGTTTATCCTAACATAAGCGAAGCCTTTTTTGTAAAGTGAAAATGCGAAGTTTATGATTTACGGTGCGGAGTGTGAGCAGCCTCCGCTCGGTCGACCAATCAGCTGATTCCACATTTTAGTGAGTTCGACTGTATTTTTACCCGTTCACCCCAACCTAAGTCAAGCCTTTTTGTAAGTGAAGTAAGATCGAATAAAAAGTATAAAAATTGACGTTTTTTCAACTACCCGTTTTAAAAAGCTAAAGCTTCTTTTACCCGTTTACCCTGACATAAGCGAAGCCTTTTTTGTAAAGTGAAAATGCGAAGTTTATGATTTTGCTATTTTTACCCGTTCACCCTAACCTAAGTCAAGCCTTTTTGTAAGTGAAGTAAGATCGATTTTACCCGTTTACCTAAGCCAAGTCTTTTTTGTAAAGTGAAAATGCTAAGTTTATGATTTTGCTATTTTTACCCGTTCACCCTAATCTAAGTCAAGCCTTTTTGTAAGTGAAGTAAGATGGAATAAAAAGTATAAAAATTAACGTTTTTTTCAATTACCCGTTTTAAAAAAGCGAATGCTTTTTTTGCCCGTTTACCTTAACATAAATCAGGCCTTTTTTGCAAAGTGAAAATGCGAAGTTTATGATTTTGCTATTTTTACCCGTTCACCCTAACTTAAGTCAAGCCTTTTTGTAAGTGAAGTAAAATTAAAAATATAAAAACGTTTTTTCAATTACCCGTTTCAAAAAGCTAATGCTTCTTTTACCCGTTTACCCTAACATAAGCCAAGCCTTTCTTGTAAAGTGAAAATGAATAGCAGAAACAAAAAAGTGACGTTTTTAAGTCTCGTTTTACAGTCCTTGTTCTTTTTACCCGTTTACTCTAACATAACCCAAGCCATTTGCAAAGTGAAAATAATTGGGAAATACCATTGCGACCCAATTAAAAATAACTAACTTTTGTCAAAGACGGTTTTGTTACATCTTTCGCAGTCACTCGTCAGGTTTTGAGCAGCAACATATGCCATTTGCCCACCGTGCATTACGTTAAAACTGTCGCTCACAGGCATAACCGTAGAGTATCAACTTGAAAAGAGTATCATGATGACTTTCAGTTATGAAGAGCGGCGCATTGTTTAAACAATTTCAAGTGATGATATTAAAAATAGTTAAAGACTAGCCTATTGACCCGAGCTTATGTGGCTTAATCAATGCCAAGCCTTTCTGGTGAACTGGCACCGACTTTGAAAGAAAAAAAAAAGTAACGTTTACTGATAAATAACCCTGAAGAAAATTTACCTTGTGCTGCCGTGAAGTCGCCTACAATACAATATTTTTTAATGTATTTAAATAAATAAAAAAAGCGAAGTTTATGATTTTGCTATTTTTACCCGTTCACCCTAACCGAAGGCAAGCCTTTTTGTAAGTGAAGTAAAATTGAATAAAAAATATAAAAACTGACGTTTTTTTTTAATTTACCCGTTTTAAAAAGCTAATGCTTTTTGCCCGTTTACCTAAGCCAAGCCTTTTTTGTAAAGTGAAAATGCGAATTTATGATTTTGCTATTTTTACCCGTTCACCCCAACCTAAGTCAAGCCTTTTTGTATGTGAAGTAAGATTGAAAAAACATAAAAATTAACGTTTTTTTCAATTACCCGTTTTAAAAAGCTAATGCTCTTTTACCCGTTTACCTAAGCCAAGCCTTTTTTGTAAAGTGAAAATGCAAAGTTTATGATTTTGCTATTTTTACCCGTTCACCCTAACCTAAGTCAAGCCTTTTTGTAAGTTAAGTAAGATTGAATAAAAAATATAAAAATTAACGTTTTTTCATTAAAAAATACCCGTTTTAAAAAGTTAATGCTTCTTTTACCCGGTTACCCTAACGTAAGCCAAACCTTTTTTCTAAAGTGAAAATGAATAGAAGAAACAAAAAAGTGACGTTTATAATTTCGTTTTGCAGCCATTGCTTCTTTTTACCCGTTTACCCCAACATGACCCAAACATTTTGCAAAGTGAAAATGAATGGTAAATACCATTTCGACCCAATTAAAAAACAAACTTTTTTTCAAAGACGGTTTTGTTACATCGTTCGCAGTCGCTCGTCAAGTTTTGAGCGGCAACAATTGCCAGTTGCCCATCAAGCGTTACGGTGAAATTATCGCTCATAACCATGGAGTATCAATTTGAAAATGAAACATGGAGTATCAATTTCAATGAAATTTACTTGTTTTGAATCCAAAGTGCAACTTGCAATGCCGATGTCGATGTGCGTTTTGCAACCCGATTTTTAAAAACAAAAAAGTTCAAACTTTTTTCAAAAACGGTTTTGTTACATCTTTCCCAGTCGATCATCAAGTTTTGATCAGCCACGCTTCCATTTGCCTATGCTGCGCTGAACTGTCTCTGTTGTCCAAAGAGTATCATGATGACTTTAGCTATATAAAGAGCGACGTTTTGAGAAAACAATCTCAACTGGCATTTATTAAAAAATAGGTTAAGGGGAAATTGAGATGGAGTTTTCTTAAGTAGCAAAAATGGGCGCCAATTCAAATTACAAAAAAGTGCCACAGACAGACACTTTGTAAATTTAATAATATAGATTGAGATTGGGATGAAGCATTCTTACATGGCAAAAATAACAAAAAATGGGCGCCAATTCAAAAGTGTGACGGACAGACAGACAGACAGACAGACAGACAGACAAATTGTAAATTTAGTAGTAGTAGACTAGCCAATTGACCCGAGCGTATGTGGCTTAATCAATGCCAAGCCTTTTTGGTGAAGTGGCATTCACTTAGAAAGAAAAAAAACAGTAACGTTTACTGAATAATAACCCTGAAGAAAATTTACCTTGAGCTGCCGTGAAGTCGCCTACAATGCAATATTTTTTTAATGTATTTAAATAAAAAATGCGAAGTTTATGATTTTGCTATTTTTACCCGTTCACCGTAACCTAAGGCAAGCCTTTTTGTATGTGAAGCAAGATTGAATGAAAAATATAAAAATTAACGTTTTTTCATAAAAAATACCCGTTTTAAAAAGCTAATGCTTCTTTTACCCGTTTACTAAGCCAAGCCTTTTTTGCAAAGTAAAAATGCGAAGTTTATGATTTTGCTACCTAAGCCAAGCCTTTTTTGTAAAGTGAAAATGCGAAGTTTATGATTTTGCTATTTTCCCCTTTCACCCTAACCTAAGTCAAGCCTTTTTGTATGTGAAGCAAGATTGAATGAAAAATATAAAAATTAACGTTTTTTCATAAAAAATACCCGTTTTAAAAAGCTAATGCTTCTTTTACCCGTTTACTAAGCCAAGCCTTTTTTGCAAAGTAAAAATGCGAAGTTTATGATTTTGCTATTTTTACCCGTTCATCTTAACCTAAGTCAAGCCTTTTTGTATGTGAAGTAAGATTGAATAAAAACATAAAAATTAACGTTTTTTTCAATTACCCGTTTTAAAAAGCTAATGCTTCTTTTACCCGTTTACCTAAGCCAAGCCTTTTTTGCAAAGTGAAAATGAATAGAAGAAACAAAAAAGTGAGTTTATAATTTCGTTTTGCAGTCATTGCTTCTTTTTACCCGTTTACCCCAACATGACCCAAACATTTTGCAAAGTGAAAATGAATGGTAAATACCATTTCGACCCAATTAAAAAACTTTTTCAGAGACGGTTTTGTTACATCTTTCGCAGTCGCTCGTCAAGTTTTGAGCAGCAACAATTGCCAGTTGCCCATCGTGCGTTACGTTGAAATTATCGCTCATAACCATGGAGTATCAATTTGAAAATGAAACATGGAGTATCAATTTCAATGAAATTTACTTGTTTTGAATCCAAAGTGCAACTTGCAATGCCGATGTCGATGCGCGTTTTGCAACCCGATGTTTAAAAACAAAAAAGTTCAAACTTTTTTCACAGACGGTTTTGTTACATCTTTCCAGTCGATCATCAAGTTTTGATCAGCCACGCTTCCATTTGCATATGCTGCGCTGAACTGTCTCTGTTGACCAAAGAGTATCATGATGACTTCAGCTATATGAAGAGAGACGTTTTGAAAAAACAATCTCAACTGGCAATGATAAAAATAGGTTAAGGAAATTGAGATGGAGTTTTCTTAAATAGTAAAAATGAGCGCCAATTCAAATTGCAAAAAAATGACAGGGACAGACAAATTGCATTTTTAGTATAATAATATATAGACTAGCCAATTGACCCGAGCGTATGTGGCTTTATCAATGCCAAGCCTTTTTGGTGAAGTGGCATTGACTTAAAAAGAAAAAAAACAGTAACGTTTACTGAATAATAACCCTGAAGAAAATTTACCTTGTGCTGCAGTGAAGTCGCCTACAATACAATATTTTTTAATGTTATTCAAATAAATAAAAAATGCGAAGTTTATGATTTTGCTATTTTTACCCGTTTACCCTAACCTAAGGCAAGCCTTTTTGTCAAGTGAATGTTTAAAATTGAATAAAAAATATAAAAACTAACGTTTTTTTCATTTACCCGTTTTAAAAAGCTAATGCTTTTTTTACCCGTTTACCTAAGCCAAGCCTTTTTTGTAAAGTGAAAATGCGAAGTTTATGATTTTGCTATTTTTACCCGTTCACCCTAACCTAAGTCAAGCCTTTTTGTAAGTTAAGTAAGATTGAATAAAAAATATAAAAATTACACCACCTCACAAAAACTTTCGCCTCCCGCCCGCGGGGCCCCCCGCCTCCTCCGCCGCGGGCGTCCCCCGTTCCCCCCCCCTCCCTCGCCCCCACAGGGCGGGGGAAAGATAGGGCCCTTAACTGTGGTCTCCACTTATGTGCACACATGTTTTTTCACGACTGCATTATTGTGCAGCTTTAACGTTGTTTGCTAATCATGTGACATAATTACAAGCAGCTAGAATTTACGTAAACGATAAACTTATGCGCGTAATTGCGACGTACAGACATTCGTTTTCCCTGTGGTTTTTTTCATAAAAAAATATCCGTTTTTAAAAGCTAATGCTTCTTTTACCCGGTTACCCTAACATAAGCCAAACCTTTTTTCTAAAGTGAAAATGAATAGAAGAAACAAAAAAGTGACGTTTATAATTTCGTTTTGCAGTCATTGCTTCTTTTTACCCGTTTACCCCAACATGACCCAAACATTTTGCAAAGTGAAAATGAATGGTAAATACCATTTCGACCCAATTAAAAAACTAACTTTTTTCAAAGACGGTTTTGTTACATCTTTCGCAGTCGCTCGTCAAGTTTTGAGCAGCAACAATTGCCAGTTGCCCATCGAGCGTTACGGTGAAAT
>JASANC010005695.1:0-17743 GCA_030248135.1 Theristus sp. LFF4_11 | reverse complement strand
TACGTTGTCTGGTTGCTGCTTCGTGTCGTGTCGTCGCGACACCATCAGAAGAATTGATCGAATTTCAAGGCGGTATGTTTGTCTTCACTTTAGCATTAGCTTAGCTGGGGACAATTAGTGACGTTTTGGAGGTCAAAACACAAGAAGAGGCATGGTGACGGTTTGGAAAAGGGGTAATTGAGGTCACCAAAACAAAATCTGCAAAGTTCCGCCATACGGGAGTCATTCGGGAGGCGCTTGCATATCATATGTGGTTCTTCGGACTCCCTGATTGATTTAGCACAACTTTGATTTTTGAAATTTTTTTTTTAAAAAAAAAAATTTTTTTTTTTTTAAAAAAACAAAAATGACGATTTTTGTTTTTTTTAACAACCCTATTTGGGACGCTCAAAAACTTCATCGCAGATGTTGTCGTAGCCTAAAATCAGTCGGTAAAACGGCCCAAAATCGACTGCTAAAGGTTTTACGAGGTATAATCAAAGAAAATTTTTGTTGAACTTTCGAAAAAATTTGCCAAAATTGAGGTTTTCAGAGCATATTAGAGGAAAATTTTTCGAATTTTTTTTTTTTTAAATCGGCATTTTTGTTTTTTTTTAATCACTTTTTTTTTTTAAATTTCATTTTTGTTTAACAACCCTAGGGGGGGTGCGCCGACCAAAAAGTGAGGGGGGGGTCCCCAACCTATGGTAACGTGGGACCCCCCAATGGGATTCAAAATTTTCTGTGGGGGGTCCACCGTACCCCCACCCCTCATGTCTTCGGTACTGCTCCCCGCACCTAGAGAGTTCGAAAAAAATGAAAATCGCAATTTTTTTAAATTAAAAAAATTGAATTTTTTTTAAACTGCCTTTTATTGCCAGGAAACACCGTTTACATGATTGCAAGCTGCGAAATTGCCGTATTCTTTGAAAACAGTTTTTTGACATTTTGTAATATTGCTGCATGTTTCTAAATTCAGCTGTTTTTCGCAAAAAACAAAGACACAAATCAACCGCTACCGTAACCCGTGGGCCCTAACTTGAACCATATGACTGCTTCTTGCAATCATGTGAACGGTGTCCATCATTTTAGTTTTTTTCCTGGCAATAAAAGGCAGTTTTAAAAAAATCGCGTCGAGACCCACACAGCAGAGTTATCGTAATCCTTGAACTCACGTTTGCATGCTGTGATAACGCTGCATGTTTCTATTAATTGGTTTCAACTGTTATTCGCAAGAAACAACGCAGTTTTCAGCAACTTCGTGTCAAGACCCAAAATTACCGCTACCGTAACCCGTGGTCCGTAACTTCAACCATATGACTGTTTCTTGCAATCATGTGAACGGTTTCTGTGAGTGAACCTTATGTAAAATTTAAGATCTTAAAGTTAAAAATCCCGATCTAAAACAAAGATTTTTTTAAAGTTTAAAAAATTTCGAACCCTGTTCCCGTCCCACCCAAATCTGGCTTTTAAAATTGGCAAAAACTTTTATGAAAATTGTCCTCCGACGTCACTTTGGGTCTACCTTTTGCAGCATGTGGATTCAAAACCAGGCCATGTTGCTCGTACCAAATGATTTTTCTGTGTTGTTTCATAGTAGTTTCTTCAATATTTCAGAGAGAAAATGAACTGGTTGACGTTGTTGTTGATGGACAACAGTAGTGTGGCTCTATCAACTGGGGAGCAACGTTTAAGCATAGGCAGTGCTTTTAAGCATGGGGGTGGTGAGTCATGAAGACCATGGTGACCACCCCTTCATGATGACTCATCATTTGGCCCGTGACGTCACAATGGGTCATGTTCATATTTCGTGAAATGGGGTTTTATGCTGCTGTATTTTCCCGCCAATATTGTTCTTGACTAGCAGATAACCCGTGCCTACGGCACGGTTAGCTGACAAAATAGTGGATTTTGGCCTTTTGACCCGGACTAAAAACGCACTGGATTTTTTGATTTTGAGCTGGTTCAAGCGAATTTTGTTCATTTGCCATGCAATGATCGTTCATTTTCAAAGCAATTTGTAGCCGTCGATGCTTTATACCTTTTAAAAATCGCAGCATTTTCAGTTTCTTTTTGAAAACAGTTTTTTCAACCACCGTGCTTTTGCTGAATTTATTGCTTTCGATCATAAACTGATTTAGTCACGACAGCACTTATTATTGCGTGGTTTGGTTAACAATAAAAGCAACAGATTTTTTTAAATCAGCAACAAACAACTGCCATTCCCATTTAAAAAAAACAATTTTTTTGATTAGCTTCTTTAATGTCGCTTAATTATCGTATCAGTCTTCTTTGATCCGCTGCATTGCTGTGTCATTCCCGTTTAAAGTATCAAAAAACAATCTTTTTTGATCAGCGACAATTAACAGCCATTCCAGTTCAAAGTATCAAACATCCATCTTGTTTCATTAACTTTCCATTTGTTGATTATCGTTCAACTGCTACTCCCGTTCAAAACATGAAAAAACAATGCTGTTTGATCAGCGACAATCAACCGATAGTCCGATACCCGTTTAAAATATCAAAAAATAGAAAAGCAATCTGGTATTAGTCAGCTGCATTGCGCTGAAATTCCTGTTCAGTATAACAGATATCATCTTCAGGATCATCAACAATCATCCCGTTCAAAATTGATCGATTGGACCGTTCCACTGATTCGCTATCGATCATGGCCGCGTGTTTGTTGATGCTGCAATTTATTTGTTGTGGAACCTGTTTAGCCAATTTGTTCAGCAACGATCAACTGCCATTCTAATTCGATTGGTGTAGATGGCGAACAGCACGAACAGCAACAGCAGCAGCCAAATTAAAGTGGTCGATCATAACCTAATAATTTTATTGCATGGGAATGATGATGATTTTTTTACCTTTCACAGAACAGAGATTGAAAAAAGTTCACATGAATCTATATAATACAAGAACCTCATGGCTTAAAATTTGGAACACTGTTAGAACACTTTGAGAGCTTTTTTGTGATTAAAAATTTTTTGGTTTACACGTTTCAGTTTATTTTTACAGCGTAATTTTCAAAAAAATAGCGATTTTTGACGAAAAACAACGGTCGCCCATAATCTCACTGTTTATCATTGCTCATACCGACTTGTGAACTGATGTATCGCCACGCGGTGTAAAATAGAATTTTGTACAAAATTGGCGAACCACTGTAGATGACTTATTCGCATGTTCCCACCAATTGGCAGACCAGACTCGCTTTTCTGCCGTCCACTTAACCATGATGGCCGCAACGACTGAAAATGGAATTGCATTTTTCACTGCAGAAAACAATCAATCTGCTATGGTGAAAAAAGCAGAGTGGCAAATTGTGTGAATTAAAAAAGAAAAACATTTCGCATTTGAAAAGAGAAATTCGCATCTGTTCTGAGCAGAACCGCTCACGCACCCTAGAAGATTCGAAGTGAAACATCAGCTTGCTCAAAGACTGTTCAAATGCCATTGAGCATTCGGCATTTCCAAGCTGTTGTGTGTGCGTATTGTTTTTTTCATCTTTTTTGTGTTGCGAACACTCGGGTTATCACCAACGTTCATCATTTGGTCTTTGTAACAGCTAAATTAATTCTCTGCATTTCACCACATTTGTCGATTTTTCATGTTTTTCAGATATTCTGCTGTAGTGAGTGATAGGGGCAACATACCGTGAAAAAAAAATAGTCAGAAAACCTCCAACTGTTTTCTAATAGTGTTCCAATTTTCAGCTCTAAACACCGCAGCACACGCCAGTGAGAGCATTTTAGAATTGGAACCTTTTTTTGGTTCACCCTGTATTATCTTTCTTATTAAGCGGGTTCCAATCAATATGCGTTTGCATGCAAAGATAGAGAAAATTTTTCATGGCTGTGCGGCAATTTGAAATCACCGAAACTTGGCGTATTCTGTCGGCAGATTCGTGCAAAAAATTGGGGAAAAAACTAATCAGAATCTTTCCTCACTAAATTATTTTATTTTATTTTTTATTTGAACTACGTTCGGGCGCGGCACATTTTTTCAGCTGTGCGGCTTTTTCACACACCATTCAACATTACTCCGCCTCCTTTACACGAAAAGATAGAACTTCAATCGAATTACAATAGCTAACAAAAAGTAATTGATCGTTTCTGAACAAATAGATTGTAGTTCCACAAGATATAGATTGCAGCATCAACAAAGATGTAGCCATGATCGACGGCGAAGCAGTGGAACACGGTCCACATACAATCGATCAACTCTTTAACGAAGATTGATTTTTGTTTCTTTGAGCGGGAATGACTGTTAATTGTCGCTCATCATCAAAAGATTGTTTTTTGATACTTTAAACGGAAATGATTTTTCAATATTTTGAACGGGAATAGCATTTGAGTGTTGCTGATCTAAGATTGTTTTATTATACTTTTAACGGTCATGACAGTGAAATGCAACTGACTAAAAAGATTGAAAGATTTTGATTTTGATATTGAACGGGATTTCAAAAAGATTTTGAACATCATAGTTGTTGCTGATCATAATACAAGATTGTTTTTGTTATACTGAAAAGAAATGAAAGCGAAATGCAGCTGACTAAAACAGATTGCTTTTAGTTTTTTTAATATTTTAAACCGGTATCGGTTGATTGTTCAAGATCAAACGACGTTTTTTTTTAAATTATTTTTGATCAGGAATGGTAGTTGAACGACATTTGACGACATGGAAAAGCTAACAAAACAAGATTGATTTTTGATATTTTGAGGGAATGGCTGTTAATTGTCGCTGATCAAAGAACATTTTTGGTACTTTAAACGGGAATGACAGTGGAATACAAAAAAGAATGAAACTACAATTAAGCGATATTGAAGAAGGTAACAAATCAGAGTTACCTTAATGGTGATTGTTAATCTTGATACTTTAAATGGCAGTTGTTTGTTGCTGATTAAAAAAGATTGTTTTTCATATTTTGAATGGCAATGCAGTTATGATTGTGTTGCTACTGTTGCTTGCAGATCAAAGAATATTTACGCTGAATTAAAAAAAACAGCGGTTCTCATCAAAATGATTGGCAAGTTGAAAAATAGTATCTGTGGCTCTGAATGATGCTGAAACAGCATTAACCAAACACATAGTAATAAGTGATGCGGTGACTAAATCAGGTTACGATTGAATCGACAGCAATAAAATCAGCAAAATCACATACTTGACAAAAAACACTGTTTTCAAAAAACTGAAATGCTATGATTTTCAAAAAGTAGAAGCATCGACGGATACGAGTTCTTTAAAAATGGACGTTCATTTCTATGGTAAATCAACAACAGTCGGTTGAAGCAGCTCAAAATCAAAATGCAATGCATTTTTAGTCCGGATCGTGGGCATAGGTCAAAAAGCGAAAATCCACTCAAAAATAAAAATTGTAGTCATCAGCTAACCGTGCCGTAGGCACGGGTCAATTTGCTAGTCATGAATAAAAACTGGAGTGAAGTTTTTTTTAAGAAACCAAGAAGTTAGTAAAATTTGTCAACTTCCCCAATTAACGTATCTCGTATAGGTCTAAAAAATTTTAAGCTGCCATTCCCGGTTTCGACTGACGACCGTTGATGCACCTGCATCTAGGATAAACGCTCATGGCGTTTATGGCGCTCCGGGAATGGTCTAAGCCGGGTCTCGAATTAAAGCGCCGAAACCCGCCAGGCATAAGTAAGGTTGAGCCTATAGGAATAACACCCAACTCTTAAAAAACCCCCCTCCCCGTTAAGGTATCCACATAAAAAGTAGTGTCAAACTTTCAGTGTTCTGTGTGTTCACAACTACCGATGATGCTATATATAGCAAAAAGCTGCGGACAAACACTCAAACAATCAAGCAAACTTTCTTACTATCTTAGTATTATAGATGCCTTGTCTAGCTGTGATGTCCGTAATACAGCTGTATGCTGATTGGTTGAACCAACCATCGTCGTGACGTCACGGTAAACTTTTAATGTCTCGTAAACTACGGTTTTATGCTGCACAGCTGTGTTTTCCCGCCAGATTGTTCCCAATGACTTATCCCGCTTTGTTAACAGTGCAGTACGCTTTATTGCTCAGTGACAATTTCCATACAAATTTATAACTTAATTAGCAGGGTGAAGTGAGATCGCTTTTAAATTCAATACGATAAACACCCCACCAAGAAAACTGTATGCCCCCATAGTTCTGACATTTTTTCTGCGTGTGGTTTTTGTTTGTGCACATTGTGTCATGTTTTTTTGCTTTGGGGCAATCTACCCAACTTTGGTTAGTCCATAAATTCTGTGTTGCTTTGTTAATCTGTTCATGCAAGTGCAAAATAAAACTGACCAACCAACTTACAAGACAGCTATGCGGTTTGTGCTTGTTTGTCTGTTGAGGCACTGCATCATATGGTTGTTGAGCTTCATGCTGAATCATTTTTGTACCACTAATGACATCCAAATGGCATAACAATGTTTGTAGCACCCACCAACAAACAGCTTGCTGTTGGCGACTTCTATTTGAAAGTCAATAAAAATTGAAAAATGCATTTTCCAGTTGTATAGTGAAGCGGCGGCACAACAAAGCATGCCAGCCAGCAAGCGTCATTTGTGTCCACCCGAAAATGTGCACCTAATCTGTCAGCAACGCAACGTGCAATATGTAATATACAGACACAGTTTGTCCGGCGCATGCATCGGTATTACAGTGTGTTTGTGACGCTCGAATAAATTATAGATATATATTTTCGGTCGGGCGTAATGCGGCGGCCACTGTGTTCATCATTGTGTTTCAGGTTGTTATGTTGTTCATGATATACGGAATGTCTGTTTGTCACAATGTCGGTATAAAGAGTGAGTGAGCGATGTGCCCACTCGACTCGATTAAGAAGCATACAGCAGTGGCAGCGTGCCTCGGCGCGTGCTTGCTCTCTTGTGTGCTCGCACTCTCAATGCACGACCACCACATGCATCTAAGTTCATTTCGTTTGCGTAGCTTAATCGAATCACGCGCTGCGTCGCGCGCGCCCACTGAGGGGAGAAAGGCGAATCGGTGCTTAACGTTTTATGCCCGAAATAATCACAGGGTGTCTGCGGATTGTAGTTTTCCGTTTCTAACACTAAAAATATACGGTGAAGACGGGATCAACTTTTCAGGCATCTGGAAGCCACGCAGCGTTTTCAGTGCATCTCTCAGAGTAACTCCGATTGCCATTCTTAATGAGTGTGGTGTCAACCTGAAATTCTACATGCGCATGCCACCCTGTTCTGGTTTGGCGCATTCGCTGCACACACCGATGTGTAGGCGGACTGTAAGGTGGCAGCACGCTGCTGTCGGAGGCTGCGTGTGTCGCCGTGCGAAAGTGCTCGCACACACTAGTGTGTTTGCCGTTTATGCGATGTATGCATGCCGTAAGAAACAATAAAAACTAGAATATAAACTGTGGAGTTCGAGTGGTGGCTGCTCGCTCATACAAGTTCTCAGTGCTCTGTTCCAGTACTGCTTCATTTGGCTCCTCGCATTCTGGTAGTTTCTATTATGGGTTGTTCATTGTTGTTTTAAGCTATACTTTGTGTGTTGTAGTCCTCCTTTTTGCTGTCTGTGCACTTTTTAAAGCTTTCAGTCTTCTTCCAATCTGTTAGGTACAGTAATGTATGAGTGCATGTTCTCAAAATGCAATTTCTAAAGCATTTTATTTTGCAAAAGGGTAGAAATTTCATATTTCAACTTTGTCTTACAGAGCGTCAAACGAATTTTTAAGCTAAATTATTATTTGATCAATTGCGTTGGATGTTTGTTGATTTTCGGTTTAACGGCTGAGCCGTTGGCTAATCACCTTCTTTACTTTTATGCAAATTCATGTAATCTCCATTGAATTTGATATAGCACGTCATAATGGCTTTATACTTTATCAGCATCAATAAAATGAGTCAAGTAACTGAGACTGTTACACACTTATTATTAAACTGAAACATCCAGAAGAGGGAGTAACAATATTGAAACTTTTTACTCGTTAGTGCACCGAACGTACAGCGGCACAAGCCCAGCCTTTCACATTCTGGGAAGTCACCACAAAGGATGATGTCAAGTGCAATTTTGTTGAGTTCCGTCACGTAAGACGGGTTTTTTGAAACATGTTTTGGATTTGTCTCTGTAACGCATGTTCACCAGACAGCATACATGTATCCTGCTGTCATTTGCTTCGTCCATGAGTGTTTTTTACATTCAGTGCAAATCACATTCCGCTCTTTAAGGAGGCCATGCTTGGCTCTTGCTTATCCACATGTAACAATGGAATGCTGCCACCTTGCACCAGTTTACAGTAATCATCCAGTGTCGCAATTCATGCATCTGTGACAGGCCAGCCACAAAAAGCGAGCACGCACGTCACCCAAATTCAATTTTGCACATTATTTTTAATTTCCTGTTTTGTCATCAATGATGACTGTATGCTGTTCACAAGGGTTGCATTGTATGTAGCTCATGGAACAAGACGCACTGCGTCCACGAAAAAGTGCACCAGAAGAAAAAAAACGAGTTTCTCTGATACCAAGCAGTATAAACACAGAAATGATGATTCGTTTTGTGCAGCTCTGTCGTTGCATCCAATGCACGATACTATGCGGGTATGGGGAGCTGATGAGTGACGTAACATTTCTTCGAATGTGTTCTATACTTTTTTTGTCGCCACCCCACCCGCACGCACAGCAGTAATTGTCACTAACAAAATGGATATGCTGGCTGTTTACTGTGTTGTTCACGCGCACATTGTGAAAAACACAAAAGCCACGGCACTTTTTCGGCTTGTACTGTTTGGAACTACACGCGTGCGAAATTTGCCATTTCGTTCCTATTTAGCGCCTAAGGAGCGCATGCGTGCGTGCGCACCGCTAATTAGACAGAATGCTCTCCGGGATTTGCACTGCGTTTGGGTGAGCAAATATGCCCACTGATTTGGAGTCGTAAAATGTGCGCCGCTGCATGCGCCAGTGTCAAGAACGAGCTTGATGCTGCGCTTTGCTCAGCGACAATCACAACGGCACACAAACGCGCGACGCACTCTCTGCTTTTATGACGCTCTTCGTCGTACACGCCGATAAGCTGAGCGTACAAACAAGCGCTCATAGCGGCGCTTGGATACGCACGTGCGCGTGTGTGTGTCTTCAATTACTAACATGCACGCAAAAAATGTCGTTTTCATGGGGTAAGCGGCAAATCTACGGTGGCTCAGATTATGGCAAGACGGCATATTTTTTTCACCGAGATAGGCATACAATCAGCCTTCGCTTTCGAATATTTTCCAAGACGCGATAGACGCAATTTCGTTTTCACCTACACACAATCATGTGTGGTCCGGTGGACAAACACAAACCATTGTAAGTACAATGTAGAAAATATCTTGATTGTTTGGCTACGGTTCCATTCCATAACACAATTAGTGGACAGAGTGAAGAAGATTTGAGACTTGACATTTGAATGAGTGCCGCGAAGAGTGCTTTTTGTGCAGGGTCGTTTTTCTGTGTTCGTTTACGTCGCAAAAGCACCAAAGTCGCAAACTCCGAAATCGCTGGGGCGCTGCGCACCAGTTTTATCTCGCGAGAGTCGAAATCGGAAGTGAGAAACGCGTCGGCGTATGACGTGCATTGAGCGTGTGTGGAACAGTTTTTTGGAAGTTACATTTACGCACAATACAAGACATCGTACATCAGTGAGAAAACGATGCTGCTTGAATTGATGAGTTCGATCATACATTCAAATGGACGCCATTGCAATCATGTGGCCGCCTGTCTGTGCGTGCGCGGGCCTCTGGTTTTGCAGCTTACACATCTTGCGCTTGTATCTTTGGCGACGCAACAAGCGAATGCCACAAAACGGCCACATGCGTTTTTAACAAACACACACAAAATATGCGCGGTAGTGCACCGATTGTCTCATGCAGTTGACGAAAATACGGCACAGCAAGAGCGAAAAACCAAACGAGATATTCTATATATGGCGCGATATGGTCCAGTTAACACGTGCGTCTTGTTGCAGTGCCACTGTGCGCCGAATGTAACAGAAACGCACGAGCACACTGCCCGGCCATTTACCGCGCTGCGCCAGTCGCCTGTGTTGCACTGTTTTCGGCGCCACCGTTTTTGCTGCCACCGACACCCGTCACTGTGCAGCGCTGATAAAAAAAACACACACACGCACGCACATTGTACGGGTACATACGTCATATATACACCAGAATTATGTGCTGCAGAATATACAGTACATGTATGTTTCTTGTCTCTCTTATTCTCTCATTCGCTCATACTGCCCTGTCAAGTGAAACTGAGCCCAATCATTCTCGCTTGAATACTGTTTTAGAGCTAGCTGCCCGCGCGCCATCGGAGCGGTCGCGCGAAAACCATTTGACCGCAATGCAGTCCTCTCTGACTGTGTCTGCTTTTTATCCGTCTGTGCCGCACTTACTTTACTGTAAACACACAACTAATACTGAAAACTGTTTTACGTGTGTGTGGCCTTCGAGACAGGTTTATAATTTTCTTGAAATTGTAGATATTCCCGCATACATGCAGCTCACAAACGTGCGCTGCACGTACCGATTTCACTGCTGAAAGTGGCGACGTGGTGCATGGACATTAGCTTCGGCGAGTTATAGTAAGTTCAGTGGCGTTTTGTGGATGTATAATTCTTTTGCTTTCCTGCTCTCACATGCGTTTAGCTGTTATTGTTGTGGTCTAAATCGAGACCAGGAGGTACAACAGTATATGCACGTTAACGAGGTTCAAAGTTCTTATACCAAGCGAAACCGTTGGTTTTGTTTACCAAGTGTCCCCGTGTGCAGCTCACGACCGTCTCTGGCTGTGTGTCGTTTCTGTTTTATGCCGGTAGCGTTCTTCCGTTTATTCGTGCTTGTGCGTTGCGCCGCACGGCCGAGTGCGCTGGTGCCCCTTAATAATGGCGCGAGTTATGTTCAAAAACACACAACAGTTATGCGCAGAGCCGATGTGTCCAGTTTCACAATTCGTTGTTATTTCAAATAAACTTTGCTCCGTTTTAGCGACGGAGGCGTGATGTTTTTTTTCTGTAAAAAAAGTCATGCTAGTTTTATTCATTTATTTGATCATTTCGTCCAAACATTCGTCCACATCGCGTTTCGACATCCACACAGAAGTGTTCGTAAATTTATCGCTTGGTTTTTTTTGTTACCATCCGGTAATAATCTCAAGGGTTTGAAATTGGTAATCTCAAGGGAAAGAATACTTCATACTTCAGGTTTAGTTGCTGCATTGCACATCTCAGATCATAAACATCATATCTTATGTATCTTCACATGTTCGGTTCGTCTATGATTGGGTCTATGAGTATGCAAGCAAGTTCTCTGCGATAATAAGCAGCTGCAGTTTTTGTTTTTGAAAATTTGAAAAACAAGCGACTATACAATTATGAATAATAGTTTGGTTGCAGTCGGCAAAAAGGCTAGGCAACACAGTATAACGAGTAAATACAACAAACTTTCGGTGCAATCTCTGCAATGGCTGTAACTGTCATGAGGTGGGCAGCAGCTTTCAAGCAGCCTGTCGAACGCAGCGCGTAGTGTTATTCGGAGTGTCCGTGTCCATTTCCGTGACAGCCGTCTGCCTCGTGGGATTGTACGTCGCGCCATTTTATATGCGATCTGAATAAAAGTTTGGCGCTTTCATACTCAGTTTCGTTGCGTTTGCTAGCTGGTGGGAATTTCTCTGATCATCTGATACACAACTGCCCGCCATCGGTTAATTATTGTTAAGACAGAAAAATACTGAGATAAAATATGTAAATGCCGACAATGTTTTCGACTTTGTAGCAGCTTTTTCTACTTATGAGCACTTTTTACAAATTGCTTCGTTTCGTAACTCCCACTTTACTTTTCAAATTATTGTGAACATGTAACTTGCACGGATTCCGGTTATTTTTGATATAATGAGGCAGGATATTTTTACTGTATGTTCAACTTAAAAAACCTAAACTTAAAATTAAAAAGAGACAACGCCTTTGGGTTTTTAAACACTTTTGCTCGCAGCTGCTAACCAACGCAATGCGTTTGGTTGGAAATGACTTGCACGACAGCAACAGTATACTTGAACGCAACACTCGCCAACAACGATAACAGCACCACATTGGACGGTCACGTCGCGAACGATTACGACTGGACGTCGCTGGTGCTGGCGTTGATCCCAATCGCCACTGTCACTGGCAACGTGCTTGTCATCGCAGCCGTCTGTCGCGAACGTTCACTGCAGACCATCACCAACTATTTCATCGTCAGTCTCGCCGTGGCCGACTTTTTCGTTGCCTTGGTCGTAATGCCATTCGCCGTCTATATTGAGGTTCGCGAACGCGCTTCTATTGCTGCTTTTTTTCATGTGAAACGACAGTTTCTTCGGTTGACGCATGAAAACTTCGTTTACCATTTGTCATGTTCTCTGGCTCTCTTTTCATTTTTTGATGTTCTTTCTGTCGGAAACAAACGTCAGACAAAATACAAATGATCAGTTCGGCTGTCACGTTGGGAAAACCATGGAAGATGGAACACTTGTATGTATTAGTGATCCCAAGAAGACCACCATGGAAGACTAAACTTTTTGCTCCAAACTTTTAGTTTCAAAAAGACAGATCGCTGTATTGTAAACAATAAATATATTTACTGATTTGCATGAAAAGATTAGAAATTTGCTAGAAGAAACGTTTTGACAACAGACTACTACTGTCAATCAGTCATATGAACGGAAACCTGTCATTTTTCTGATGACCGACTTACCGTAAAGTCTTGCATAACAGGTCTCCTCATATAAATTTGAAAATCAAAAATTTCTGAAAAAAAGTGGAATTTCGTGTGAACAACCTTATAAGTGGGAGGAGGTCTTATAAAGCGAACATAAGGAATTTCAGGCCTTATAAACGGGGTAGGATTTTGACTAAGTCAAAATTTTGAATTTTTTGGTTTCCCGCCGTGTGACACTCCGCCCACTTTTGGGTGGGGGTCTTATAAGTGGGAGGAACCTTATATGCAAGACTTTACGGTATTTAGCGTTCAACACGCAGGGCTGAAACAAAATACAGGCAATGAAATATCGAAGCTAATTCATCAAGTTGTGACTACCATTTCATCCGAATGAAACTAATTGTCGTTTTTTTCTAAATTTCAGGTGCGTAACGGTCTGTGGTGCCTGCCAGTGTGGACGTGCAACATGTATGCCATGTGTGACGTTTGTGCGAGCACTGCAAGCATATTGAACTTGTTTGCAATCAGCATTGACAGGTAACAAACGGTGCTTTGGACAACTCTGCTTTTTGTCGACGGCTGCTCTTGTGATCACTTCAGTTCAGAAGCAGTAAAGTGATTGGTTATGGAAGTCGAAAAACTAGTTTCCTTAAAGATATCTGGAGAGCTGGTACCCGAAGAACGTTTTTCCATGCAGGTTCGTTGCGATCACCCGGCCGATCTACTATTCGAGGCACGGCAGCAGCCGCCGACGTGGTGTCATCACAATCTCCATTGTTTGGATCACTTCGTTTCTGATTGCATTGCCGGTGCCGTTCGTAAATAAATTGGATCGCACAGAGGTGCGTTTTGAAATTAGGTAGATTTCTTGCTATTTTCTGATTTGTTTTCGCTTATTTGAGCACCGTGTTTCGACTGTAGTTCTGCGAGTTCTCGAACGCGTTCTACGTGGTCGGCTCGTCGCTGTGCTCCTTCTGGATTCCGTGTCTCGTCATGTCCACGTTGTACTGCAACATTCTGCAAAAGCTGCGCAAACGCGCGTTGCAAAAGAAACGTGAGCGAGCGGCGCGCAAACCGAAACCGCTGAACGTCATGATCGGCAATCTGATCAGTCAGGCGATGTTCGCGAGGGATGTCGGCAAGCACCTCGGCGATCGAGCCGAAGTCGACTTGGTATATATACGATCAGTCTCGTTGTGTTCGGTCCTATCGTTTCGTTTTTTTTCGTTTTTACTCTTTTAAGGGCCGTTCATACTGACGCATGCGTACACGGCACGGCACGTCACTTTAGGTCTTGTGTTATTGCATATTACCGTTCATGGAGACGTGCGTTTGACGTACGTCAGCATACGTCAGTATGAACGGGCCTTTATGAAAACTCTGACAAACATAACACATTGCATGTATTGAAGTCGAATCGCGCGACGTCGACAACGACGAGTTCCGATAGTGACGACGATTCGTACAGTTCGACGTACTCGAACGACTCCGTGAATCCGATGACGCCAACGCGCCACGATCGCCATCACCATCGGCGATCGAACGTTGCTGCTCGCCTGAGCTCGCCGAGCAGAAAAGAGGCGTTCGTTGAAATGGTCAGCAAAATGCTGCTCTTTTTATCAGTTTCTTCTCTGTTTATTAGTTGTTGAATCTTACGATTACCGTTTGGGAATTGTTTCCTAGAATCCATTGGAGAACGAAGGAATACCGCCAGCGCCAAAGCAGCCACTGCCAGCGGCACCAACGGATGCAACGGCCATTGAAACAACCGGCTCCACTGATTACAGTGCCAGTAGTAGCAACAAACCCAATGATAATAACAGCAATGTGCACAACACATCAGAGAACTTCAAAAACAACCACAAAACTGACTACATAAGACGACAACCAAACTCTGGAGTAACTGTGCTTTCTGATCCGTCTAATAAAATTGAAAAGCCGGTTGCTGAACAAACTGGGAACGGTCAAACAAATAAGCAACTAGCCGGTCCACTTGACGATCGTAGCAAAACGAAAACAACGACATCATTATCAACCGAGCAAAACATGCTAGCAGCCGAGCGTAGGAGCACTGCAGATTGCTTTGACAACTTGGTGAGCATTGAAGAAGACGTCAGCGTCACCACCGTCACATTGCCAATGGAGATCAATGGTGCATCGACGACGTCATCAACAGAGGCATTGCCGAAAAAGCCAGCGACTGTCGACGAACTGACCACGGTCTCAATGGAAGACATGCTTTCGTGTCGGCCGGCCAGCACAGCCACTGCCAGGTTCCTACAAACACTACATATTATCTTTTCTTTAAGGCCTGCGACTCAATGCGGTTGTGTACGTAAAAAACTAGTTTCAATCTGTATGTAGTAATTCAGAATAGCCTAAACGACCCGGCGTAAATTAGGGGACTCGGATCTCTTTGCCAATTTTTAATTGCCGCGTCGTGCATGAGACTGCTTGCCCATCTATGCGCCTATTGAGACGCGGGACCAAAATAAAAGATATTACTGAGAAGAGGCTCTCGACAAAAGTCTCATCAAATTCTGACCGTATCCACCAAATTCAATTTGTGAATGAGTAAGCTTTGTTGCTATTCGTTGAGCTGTCGTCGGTATCTCAAAAAATGATTAAAAATTTTGTGGGAAATTTTCTGCCGGGAACATTCCATGAAACATTTTGGCAACGTTTGACGTTCGCACAGCACCGGTTGCACTCGTTGTTCGCAGGTCGTGTCGCTCGTTCGGCGAGGACGAATTCTTCGAGTGTCTGCCGTTCATCGACGCCAGCGGCAGCGGCACCGGCACGGTCGCCAGCGTCAACGGGCAAACGCCGGACAGCGGCAATGCGAACTGCACACTGCGGCCGCGAAAGAAATCAGCGCCGACGCTGACGCTCGGCTCGCTCGAGGACTTCAACTGTTCGCCTTACGCCTCGTTTCGCCTGCCGAAAACGCGCATCGTCGCCGCCAGCCCGTTGACGCAACAGCAGAACGAGCCGTCGAACGACAGAGCGAACAAGCGAACAGTGGAGAACGGCGAACGACCGGAGGACAACAGCACACTGGAGCAACATGGTGCTCTCGGGAGTGTCGCTGCCGAGAAGACGGACACGACGGTGACCAGCTGCGAGGCGGTCGTCTCCGGCACGTCCGCGGTCGCCGCCGTCAACAACTGCCAACAGTCGCCGCCCTCTGTCAAGGTTTGCCTAACAATTAGAACTGGAGTCGGCTGCTGCGCCGCAATGACCATGACCTGCTGAGTGAGACCGTATTCTTTGACTTTGCATTTTGCCATTGTTCTTCTGCAGTCGAATTTCAACAGACCCTTTTCAGGTGGTCCGCAAGGGACAACCGCAAAAACTGGCTGCCCGTCTGACGGTGAGCATTGCGAATACACGCAAGACCGTCTGGGGCCACTTGAAACGCAGCGTGAAACTGTCCGAGACCGTGAAGGGCGTCATCCCGAGCAAACGGCAGCAGCGCAAGGAGAATCGCCACATTCGCAGGGAGCGCAAGGCGACGCACACGCTCGCGGTTGTGCTCGGTCGGTGTTTGCGCTTGTGTGCTTGCTGAACGAGACTGATCTCACAAAAGCTGGCTAATTTGTGGTACTAGCTGATTGGTTGATGCACCCGTGAGGAATGCATTCTGTGCTGGCATTTATTCCGCCTCCTTGTCACGCTCAAAAAATGCCAAAAAACCATTCCAAAATTCACCTCATGCCAAAACCCGTTCTAAAATTTATTCATGCAAATTTTGGCTTAGCGCTTTGGTCAAAAAGCTTACCAAGATGGGTATTTCCCGAAATAAGCATACTGCAGCACACCATCTTGCTGGGCTTCATGGTGCGATTCTTGGTTTTACTGTTTTCTTAGTGCAGACAACAAACAATTCGTCCGCTTTCAGGGGTGTTTCTTTTCTGCTGGATTCCGTTCTTCATGTGTCACACGTCGAATGCGCTTTGCAGTCTGTTGTTCGATGAATCGTGCATTGACATGAAAGCGTTCCAAGTAACAACGTGGGTCGGCTACATGAACAGCTTCATGAACCCCGTCATATACACCATCTTCAACGCTGAATATCGTCGTGCCTTCCGCAGACTACTGACATGCACCAGCAAACGTGCCATCCGCTGAATTCCACAGTTCGCTATACTCCACGAAATACAAGTAATTTTTTCGTCGAACTACCGGAAACCGGATAGCCGAAAGGCGTATAAAACGCAGAAAATTGCATGCGTATATTGAGTGACATAATTTTAGTCAAACTGTTACTAGGTGTGATAGTTAATTTTCCAACACTGTTTTTTTCTGAGCTCAACCACTATCGTGGATGCACATTGTATCTTTGTTTGTTCTCTAAAACGTTACTTATTTCTGCAAATATCCTTCACAACTTGTTTTTTTTCAATTTTTTGATTTTCAAAATTTGGTGCATGGAATTCAAAATTGATCTCACGATTTTGTGAATCTGATCTGTACATCGCTGTCGGGTATGCATGTACACATACATTTATTCAGTTATGCTTGTGATATGTTATGTTTTACTCTTGTCTTTGTTTGTTTTCGTGCTCATGGCATAAAATAATATGCGAAGCGAAGCGAACACACACTGGCAAAACAGGCAAAACAAGAACGTTTCCATTCATTCATTCATTCATTCTGCAAGAAGAAGAACTGCGCAGTAAAGTTCAAAAATCCACAGCATGTTAAAGTTGAACATACATTGTATCTTTGACAATTACAAAAACATCGCTGCTGCTCGCTATAGCGTCTTGACATGCGTGAGAACATAGGCGTTTTCGCAATTATCGAACGTCCCTGCGTTGAGTCGGTTTTCTCCGTTTTCATCTTGATCTTTTGTCGGCGGCTGACATTGCGCCAGCTGCTGCTCCGACGCAGGCTCCTCCGTGTCGTCGATGTACATCATGGAGCCGACGTCCTCGTCTGGTGGTCTCGGCTGCTCCTGATGTTGTTGTTGGGATTTTTAGGCGATGTTTTTAGCCAGGGCTAAACCAGAGAAGCGTGCAGAACGCCATTGAGTACGGCG
This sequence comes from Theristus sp. LFF4_11, assembly GCA_030248135.1. NCBI lineage: Eukaryota > Metazoa > Nematoda > Chromadorea > Monhysterida > Xyalidae > Theristus > Theristus sp. LFF4_11. Next base: position 12 of record JASANC010005695.1, on the reverse strand, counting down.
CCCATCGAGTTT
>JASANC010005694.1:0-18872 GCA_030248135.1 Theristus sp. LFF4_11 | reverse complement strand
ACCATGTACGCCATCCTCTTCGTTTCATTGGCTTTGAGTGGTCACTCGTTGCCGGCCATGACGAGCAGCTGCAAAAGTTTGGAGAGTTCGTTTTCGGTATAGAATACCGCACGTTCGCTTTGCCAAGTGCTCATCGACCATCGTTTTCAAAAATCACAAATGCCACTGTGATCATTGTTTTCTTTTTCTTCAGAGAAACTACAGGGTCACAGAATGACACTCAGCCGCTGCATGGTTGAAACGGTTAGATTGTGAAAACCGTCTGATTTGATAAGATAGCATAGCAAGTGATTACCCGTGTTACCCTAATAAACCCCCATGGGGGTTTATTTCTTCAGTCTGGGGGTGGGGGTTTATTTTTGGGGGGCTTTATTTTGGGGGGGTTTATTTGGAAACCATTTTTAGGAGTGGGTAAAATGGCAAAAATACCTTCCATGGCAGGAAGGAAGTCGCAGAAACTTCTACTCTACATAGAAATTTCCTTTTACAACAGCCTTTTGTAATGAAATTACCATTAACTCATCCATTTGGGGCCTTTGGTAGCACAATTTCATCATTTTCACTGCAACCAGCCACTGAATTCACTGTTTATGTGTATGTTTTTCTGGGTATGTGTTTCAAACATTTTTCCAATTATCGCGCTTGGGGTATTATTTTTTGGGGGGGGGGTTTATTTGGAAACTTGTCGAGGGGGTGGGGGTTTATTTTTGGGGGGGGGTTTAATTTTGGGGGGGTTTAATAGAGGTAATACGGTATTATCTTTTCTTTAAGACCTGCGACACAATGCGGTTGTACGGAAAAAGAAACTAGTTTCAATCTGTATGTGGTAATTCAGAATAGCCTAAGTAATCCGGTCTTATTTAGGCGACTCGGATCCCTTTGCCAATTTTGAATTCCCGCGTCGTTTTTTATTGTTTTTTATTATCAAAATAAAAATAACATCAAAATAAAAGAAACTAATATCAATTTTTTAAGTTCTGCGACTGAATGCGTGTGCAGACGTGAAAAGAAAACTAGTTTCCATCTTTATGTGGCAATTCAAAGTCGCCTAAGTGACTCGGCTTTACGTAGGAGACTCGGAACACTTCACCGATTTTGAATTCCCACGTCTTGCATGCAACTTTTTACCCATCTATGGGCGCATTGAGTTGCGGGACCAAAATAAAAGATCATACATGGAAATATAAATAAAATACTATATTTTATCATTTGATTATGATCTATTCCATCTTTTAAATAAAAATATAAAGAAAAACTAGGTTTTACGGCAAGCACAAATCCGAACGGTCTGAACTGCCCGTTTACTCGATCGTCAAAATGCTGCTGGTACAACGTCGGTGGCACAGCAGACGAATTCGATTGGGCGCTGTTGAAAGTGGACCGTGCCTCGGGCGCTACAAGCCTTTTTGGGACGAATCTGCCTGAAGGTAGCAAGAGATCACAATGTTGTCTTGTTTTGGTTGTTACCCCAACTGATAATCAATTTTTAATAATATGTAACTAATGTTAAGTTACCCTTCCTCAACCGCCTATTTTCACCCCTGCCGTCCATACACCATACAATATGTTTTCAGGTGACCGTTTTCTGCTGACCGGCCACAGTGCAACAGAGGAGCGCAATCAGGCGCTATTGGTCAGCTGTCCAATCCCGTGTCAAAATGGCGCTGGTCAACTGACGTTGACGTACTGGCTCTCGGATGGCGTCAAGCTGGACGTTTGCAAGTTGCCACTTGGCGACAGGGACTTTTCGGCTGACTGTGAAACTGTGACCGGCTCGCGAACGCAAACATTCAACATCGAACCGCACCACTCGGCGTTCCATGTTAGTTCAGTTTAAGTGAAAACAACATGGATGATAAAAATTCTGTTATCAACACAAAAAACGGAGTAAACCGCGTTTCATTCCCACCTACGTTCACATAAAACTGAAGCGTGCATTACGAGAAACTTAACGTGATTTTGTAATTCACGCTTTATTTTTTCCAGTTTCCTGAACGCTGGTGGGAAATGCAGTTCGATGCATCAAAACTGCTGCAAATTTAACAAGCAGACAAGCAGCTTGCACCCGTGTGCTTTTGTTCTCAGCACTTTCATTTTTTAGATTGTGCTTGTTGCGTCTGGGTTTGCGTCGCCGCAAGGTGGACTGGCGGCAGTGGATGGGATCAGCTATGTGGCTGACCTTTGCGACGGCTCAGGAGGAACGCACTCAACCACTCCAAGGACGCACAGGACGACACGAGTGATGGGGCGCACGCACAGCACAACACCGTGGATCGCTGCTAATAAACGGACCCACGTTCAAAAAGCTTTTTTTCCATGACGTGACACTAAAATAATACCGCTTTGTGCCGTGTGTGATGTCTTTTTTATTAACTGCCGTAATCTGCCCGATTATGCAAGTAACGGTATTCTATGAATGATTTACGTTTACAAGTTGTGTGTTTATTTCAAGTTTCTAAAAACATTATCGTGCTTGTTGTTTTGTATTTGTTGAGGCACCAACTGTTTTTAATTAACTTGAAGGTACCAAGCTACGGTGGTGGGTATCGCTCAGCACCCCATCCTCCGCGGGGGTGGAACACTAGTTTTTTAATTTAAAGACGAGAGAATTTCCACTGAGCCAAGGAGGCAACCGCCGTCCATGCAGATATAAATAAAAAACAACCCAAAAAGTGCATTTGTTGAGCAAAAAACAACATGCATAAAATGCAACAGCGCAACATTTTTTCCAGTGGGGGTTTTGAAAATTAACTTTTGTTTTTTACTTAGGCTAATACAGTCTATCTGGCTAATATAATAATATATGCAACTCGCTGATTGGTCGGCTCCTTACGCTCCGCACCCTTGGGAACGGTATTCAGAAAAAAATCACGTTTTTCATTGTTCAACGGTTTGTTTTCATTTATTTCATGCCGAAAAAAATCTAAATCAAAAACCACCAAATTCGAAAAATTTGCATTGGTCACAATGTCAAAAAATGTCTTTTTTGATTGATTGACTGCGACAACGTCGTCTATGGTTTTTGTTTTAGTTTTTGCCTTTAGGCATGAAAAGAGCGTGCCGCCGTTGGCCGCTGCTGTGTGTCCGAAGTAGGGTTGTTAAAAAAAACAAAAATCGTCATTTTTGTTTAAAAAAAATTTAAAAAAATTCTAAAATCAAAGTTTTGCCAAATCAATCAGGGAGTCCGAACTAGGGTTGTTAAACAAAAATCAAAATTAAAAAAAAAGTGATTAAAAAAAAACAAAAATGCCGATTAAAAAAATTGAAAATTTTTCCTCTAATATGCTCTGAAAACCTCAATTTTGGCACAATTTTTCGAAAGTTCAAATATTATGGACTTTATAGACAAAAAATCATGATTTTCGAAAAAAAATTTTGTGCAGAAAGGGTGTGCAGAAAATTTGGGGGGGGGTCTCCGCCAGACAAAATTTCATGGAAGGTGTGGGGGGTGTCGGCCAAATTTTCGAGGGGGGTCCGATGTAGGGTTGTTAAAAAAAACAAAAATCGTCATTTTTGTTTAAAAAAATTTTTTTTTTTTTTTCAAAAATTTCAAAAATCAAAGTTGTGCTAAATCAATCAGGGAGTCCGAAGAACCACATATGATATGCAAGCGCCTCCCGAATGACTCCCATATGACGGAACTTTGCAGATTTTGTTTTGGTGACCTCAATTACCCCTTTTCCAAACCGTCACCATGCCTCTTCTTGTGTTTTGACCTTCAAAACGTCACTAATTGTCCCCAGCTAAACTAATGCTGAAGTGAAGACAAACATACCGCCTTGAAATTCGATCAATTCTTCTGATGGTGTTGCGACGACACGACACGAAGCAGCAAGCAACCAGACAACGTAGCGCTTGCAAACGGAGCAGCGAGCACAATCGGACGCTCTGCGAGGCGAATCGTCACCTTATCTGCATCGGAAATGGTAGGCCAAGCTTTGGGACGCTCAAAAACTTCATCGCAGATGTTGTCGTAGCCTAAAATCAGTCGGTAAAACGGCCCAAAATCGACTGCTGAAGGTTTTACGAGGTATAATCAAAGAAAATTTTTGTTGAACTTTCGAAAAATTTTGCCAAAATTGAGGTTTTCAGAGCATATTAGAGAAAAATTTTTCGAATTAAAAAAAAAAAAAATCGGCATTTTTGTTTTTTTTAATCACTTTAAAAAAAAAATTTCATTTTTGTTTAACAACCCTAATTGCTAAAAACACCGCAGCGGTGAAAACACCGCACCGATGAAAACACCGCACGGTGAAAACACCGCACCGATGAAAACACCGCACGGTGTGATTTATGGAACGGGTTGGGTCGGCATGAATATAAGGTGTTGTACCAACAGATTTTATGCCGTTAATAAAGTTTTTTTTGTTTTTCGTGGTTGTGGGCCATTCTTTTGATAACGTAACACATAACGTCGCCCAGATAACGATTTCCTCGGCCGATTTCGACGATCGATGGCTCAATCAACTCAGCAGAGCATCCGGAGCACGACGATGTGTCGATTGTGGTTGGTTTTGTTTTTATTTAACATTGGTCGTTGTGCAATAAAAAATTTACGAAAAAACACAAAACACCAATTTATTGTGATTTGGATTTTTTTCGATTTTCAGAAAACCGTGAAAACCAATCACAATCGACACATCATCGTGTTCCGGATGCTCTGCTGAGTTGATTGAGCCATCGATCGTCGAAATCGGCCGAGGAAATCGTGATCTGGGCGACGTTATGTGTTGGCAATATCTGCGTTTCACGACGTGTGTCTAGGGTTAGGGGCTTTGAAAAAAAAAATTTTTTTAATTTTTTTTTCGTTTTTTTTAAAAAAAAATTTGGATTTTTTTTTTCAAACTTAAAAAAAAATTTGAAAAATTTTTCTTCTACTTTGCTCTGAAAATTCGATTTATGGCATAATTTTTTGAAAGTTCAAACCAAATTTTCTTCCCAACTTCTTTGTGTGCTTAGGTACATGTCATTATTTGGTCATTTTGACCGACGTACTCCATGTTTTTCGATTTGGATGACTTCTAGAGTCAATTTTTAGCGTTGAAATGACTTAACTGAATTGAAATATCGTTTCAGAAATCGTTTTCTTGCAACTTAGAACATGTTTTTTCAGTCGGTGGTAGGCCATGAGATGAACATGATATTTTGTTGATTGGCGTATGTTACAGGTCTACAATGGAGTTGTGCGATATATTGTTAAACAATTGGAGCGGAGATGTTGGTTAATACCACATCACACGACCGTTTTTCAGATACCCGATAACATGGCCACATGTTAAAACTTGCGTGCTGAGCTAAACTAACGTGTTAAACTTGCGTCTGTCAGTTGCCCGCAACGTGATCGCGAAATCATGGTACGTGTTTTCGATACGATGATTTGAAGAGTGGGCTCTCGCCATGTGGCAGATAGCATAGCTGGTTGAACCTGAAAGTAAGTGTCTTGGGGGGGGGGGGCGACCGGGTCGACAGGGGTTGCCGACTTAGCTACAGCAAACAGGAATTTTTGAACACAGTCAAATTTTGGTAATTTTCTAAAGAGGAACAACTAAGAACGGTTCAATATTCAAGTACACGTCGAAAATTGTCCTGTTTTACTGTTGAAAATGCAACTTTCCCTCTATGAAATGGACATAATTTCAATAAAACACGATTTTCGCTCTTATAGTTTTCCGGATCGTTCTGAAAATAGTCTAGATGAACTCAGCTCGACGAGACGCTTCGAACAAACCTAACTTGTAAAAAAAAATTAAAAAAAAAAAAAATTTTTTAATTAAAAAAAAAATCCGGATTTTTTTTTCCCTAACCCTACGTGTGTCTCGTGCGCCACGTTTCAGTTTTTCAACAGTTCAAAAAGTTTCCGAACGTCCCGAGCTTTAATTAAGACGCTGATCGGCCGATTCGGCCGGCGGAATCGCCGGCCAGGTCAATTTGAAAATTTGACACTTTTGCCTATCTTCACTGTGTAAATGGTTGAAATTTTCAAATCGACCTGGCCGGCGATTCCGTCAGTCAAATCGGCTCATCAACACATCAATCAACTCAGCGGAGTACCCGGAAGACGATGATGCCTCGTTTGTGGTTGGTTTTCACGGTTTTCTGAAAATCGAAAAAAATCCAAATCACAATAAATTGGTGTTTTGTGTTTTTTCGTAAATTTTTTTACTGCAGAACGAGCAATGTTAAATAAAACCAAAACCAGCCACAATCGACACATCATCGTGTTCCGGATGCTCTGCTGAGTTGATTGAGCCATCGATCGTCGAAATCGGCCAAGGAAATCGTGATCTGAGCGACGTTTTGTGTTAACAATATTTGCGTTTCACGACGTGTGTCTCGTGCGCCGACCTGCACGGTCTCTGGTGCTCTGGGGGGGTGTGTACCCCCCCCCACCCCCCCCCCCATAGTTGTTCCAGAGCCGAGGGGTTGGGGGGGGCCGATATAGATAGCTGGAGCAAACTTTCCGATAGATAGCTGGAAAATTTTGGGGGGGGGCGTAGGGGGGCCATGTGACTTTGGGGGGGGACGGTGAAATTTTGAAATTTGATAGATAGATAGCTAAAACGCTGAAACGCTATAAAAACAGCAAAATAATGCTAAAAATACACTAAAAATCAAGTATAAACGCGTATTCTACATAAAATTAGCGAAATTTTCAAGAATTACGAGCAAAAATGGTCAATTTTGGTCAAAAATTGACTTATTTTATGTCTTCGAAGACAAAATTTTTTAGATAGATAGCTGGCTGAGAAATTTTTCCAGATAGATAATAGCTGAGCCGAAAAAACCTGTTTGATAGAGATAGGTTCGAAAATTTTTGGGGGGGGGCGGCCCCCCCAGGTCCCCCCCCTAGAACAACTATGCCACCCCCCCGCCCACGGTACTGAAGGGCAGGGGCTACCGCTACTGCACATGCACCTCTTTTAATAGTGATGCACGCAACAGCAACAGCGGACCAAGAAACGCCAAAGCAATTTGAAGACATGTCGACAAACTCCAACTCAACGAGAAATCATTTCGGTTTTGGGCAAAAAGTGTGGATGCCGAATGTGACAGAGGGCTGCGTTCTTGGTCGCATCGTCGACATTGGCCACGGCGTGTTTGGCATTGAATCGGTGAAGGCGCCACGCAGCCAGGTTAGTGCGGCTGTGATATGTTCTTTGCTTTGATTTTACATTTGATAAAAGTTATATGAACGGTTACGTGAATGTTAGTTACTAGGACTGCAATCATACAGTTGATAACACCGTCTTTATTACTTATTTCACGATTCCATGTGCAGTTGATCTTAGCCAAAAACATTGGAATCTATTTCTGTCTATTATCTAGCTATTATCTACCTGAAAAAAAATTCTCAGTCAGCGATTTTCAAAAATATTTGTCTTCGAGGCATAAAATCCAAAAATAACCATTTTTGCTCGAATTTTCGGTAAAATTCGCTAATTTTACTTGGGCAAAATATGCATTTAACTGTTACTCATGAGTATATTTTTACATAATTCAGCTCTTTTACCTATTTTTAGCGTTGTTTGCTATCTATGATTTTTTATTTTCTTCCAGAGACTCAATGCACGCATTGATAGGTGAATAAATAGTTTCGTGTGTGAAGCGGAAATTTAAAACTGGCAAAGTGATCCGAGTCCCCTAAATAGGGCTGGCTCAGTTCATTTTGAATTACCACATAAAGATTGAAACTAGTTTCCTTTCACATCTGCAAACCCATGAGCCCCAAACCCAAAGTTTTCTATGGTTGGTGGCCTGTGTGAAGTTCTGTGCAGAATGTGAGCATTGCAGATTCAACAAGTGCCAACAGACCAAGTGTTTCCCGCGTCCGACGCCGATCGCCCAGACAAAGATGACAATTGTGCGTCTTTCTTCTGGTTGACCCGCTTTTTCTACAATCATGCTTGTACATTGAAATCGTTTGTTTCATTTTTTTATTCATCAGGTGCGTTGATGTTTCTGAACGAGGGCTCATTGTTATACAACACGAAGCGTCGCTATTTGCACGATAAAATATACGTGCGTTTGTGTGTCTTGCTATGTTTGTATCAATTGCAAGTATACAAAGTCATAAAATATGGTGTATCAACTCCATACCTTATTTTGTAGCGTGCTGTTTTCAATTTTCAATGAAATTTCTATTGAAAGCCAGCGTTTTGTTATTGATGCGTGTTTTTGTCAGACGTACGTTGCGAACATTTTGATCGCCGTCAATCCGTACGCGCACGTGCGCTGCCTGTATGACACGGCCACAATCAGCCAATACCGTGGCCAGTCGCTCGGGGTGCTGCCGCCGCATTTGTTTGCTGTTGGTGCGTTGCTGGCGGTTGTACATTTGGGAAAGGCTCGTTACTGCTTAAAGTGCGCTGTGCAAATTGCTCTTTCCACCAAGTGGGCGGTCGTTAGTGCGTTGTGTAGAACTGTGATTTGTTTTGGTACGAACGACACCACGAAGGCACATGTGAAAGTTGGAGCGCTAAGCAGCGCTAAGCAATACAAAATTATAACTGCGTCATCTTTTTTTTTCAAAACGGCACAAGATTGAATTGTTATAATATTTGTTGGAGGTTTTTGTTTCTGTAAATTCGCTTTTCTTTCCAGTATGCACACTGATAAAAACCGCAAAACGACCGAAAAAAAACAATGAAAACATTTTCAAATGAAAATGAAAAATTTCAGCCGACAAGGCTTACCGCGACATGAAACGCAACCAAGAAAGCCAGTCGGTCATTGTGTCCGGAGAATCGGGAGCGGGCAAGACCGAGAGTCAGAAATACATTTTGCGTTATTTGTGTCAATGCTACGGAACCGGCGATGGCACGATCGAGCAGCGCATTTTAGACGGTCCGTTGGCAATTGGAAAGATTGCTCTGATTCAACTGAATCGTGATTTGCTTTTGCGTTTTGCAGCCAACCCAATACTGGAGGCATTCGGCAATGCAAAAACACTGCGCAACAACAACAGCAGCAGATTTGGCAAGTTTGTCGAGGTGCACTTCTCGAAGCAGGTTGGTAGACGTTTTTGTGATACACCGGTACAGGTTTTGGAAGCAGGCATGAGAATGTCTTCTGCTGAGCTGAGCTTTGTGTAAGATTTGGAACAAATAACAACAAAACGAATACAAACGACCTTGTGAGTTTTCGATTGCAAGTGGTTTCACTGGCCGTTTTCCTGTGCAGCACCAAGTGGCCGGCGGCCACGTGTCGCACTACTTGCTCGAGAAGGCCCGTCTGTGTCGGCAGCAGCGAGGCGAACGAAACTTCCACGTGTTCTATCAATTGTTGGCGGGCGTTGATGAGACACTTCGCAGCGAGTTCAAGTTGACGTCGCCTGACAAATACAACGTGCGTTCGTCTGAGTCTGTGAATGCGCGTGTCTGCTTGTTGTGGTGTGCGTTCATAGTCGCGGTTGCCTTGCGTTGCTTTCAGTATCTAAGACACGGGTGCACGCAGTATTTCTGCTCAGAAGCGTCCGAGCGTCAGCTTGTGCCAGCGTCATGCAGTCAGCAGGTTCGGTTTTTCTGTAGTTTTCCAACAGGTCATCCAAATTGCTTGTAGGTGGTCTGTTTTTCGACTAGTTCAACATCAGAAGATGCAGAAGAGGGGTGGCCTCATCAGTGATGAGCCCCTCCCGAAATAAATGATATTTTCGCTACCTACGGCTCAACAAGTCCACTCAGTGCGTTCCGTGAGTGTTTTCGTCCATTTGCAGCATGTGAGCGACGGTTGTCTCCGTGACGCAGTTGTTGATGACGTTGCTGATTGGCAGCATGTACAGCAGGCACTGTCGCATGTTGGTGTCAGCGAAAATGAACGCATTCAACTGTACGCTGTTGTCGCTGGCTTGTTACACCTGGGCAACGTCGACTTTGTTGAAAACATCAACGATTCAAAAGGTGACGCTTTGTTTCAGCAGTGTTGGTTTGATGTGATCGAAGAATGCAGTCTGGTCTGGGTGACAGCCGTGTGGCACGTGCAGCGTAGTGCGCTTGCGGCTGTGCCCTGCGCACCCTGTGCACAGTCGTGGTGGTGTGCGCCGGCAATGGCAGCAAGCGCACAACGCACCATTAGGATGTATTATTCGGATCATGCCCGTGCGACCGTATGTGCAGCATGCTGTTGGTCACCGCAAATGCTCCACTTCTCCGTTGCACCGGTATGGTACGGATACAACGAGCTCATTGTTTGTGGCTTTGTGCAGTTTCAGTGTGCTGCTTCAGTTCTACTGAAATTACATATTACATGGTCACTATTGGCAAGTTTGAGTTTAGCATTGCCAAATATTCTGAAGGCGGCAGCATGGTGAGCCCAGAAGCGGAGCTGCACCTGAAGATGGCGGCACGACTGTTGGGCATTGAGCGTGATGAACTCTGCATGGGACTGTTGACACGCATCATGCAGCCGACCAAGGGTGCTGGTGGCGTCAAAGGCACACTGATCAGGTGAACGCACACTGCACCAGTGTTCATTTCAGTGTTTTGTTCATTCAATCACAACGTAGTGTGTTGTCGTCGTGGTCTTGTCGTTTTCAAAACATAGTTTTGTGGTGATGGTCTGTGTTCTCTGATCGTTGGATGTTAACTTCTGCGCTGCGCCCTCAATGGGAATTTGTGCCCACAAGAACACCAATTTTGCGGAAATCACAAAAGCGAGCCGTTTCCAGAGTGGCCCTGAAGCCCGGCGAAGCGTGTGCGGCACGTGACGCGCTTGCGAAATCGATCTACAGCGGCGTGTTTGATTGGCTGGTTGGTCGCATCAACAAGTGCATTCCGTTCACCAGCAGCCACGCGTACATCGGCATACTCGACATCGCTGGGTTTGGTACGTCACGTGGCCCATCCGACTTCTGCTGTGCCTGCTGTCCACGAGCCACAGCACCGCCGCATGCGTCCATTCTCGTATCTTTTGGTCGTGCGATCAGATTTTAAGTTTTTAAATTCAACTTCCAGAATACTTCACGCAGAACAGCTTCGAGCAGTTTTGCATCAACTACTGTAACGAGAAACTACAGCAGTTTTTCAATCAGCGCATTTTGAAAGAGGTCAGTTTGGAAACGGATTATTTTGTGCGTTTGTGGTTGGAGCGACAGTGAGCGTGATTTCAAAAGAACCATGAGAGTCTTTTCTCAGGAGCAAGAGCTGTACAATCGCGAGGGCTTGAACGTGCCGCAAATAAGCTTTGTCGACAACCAAGACTGTATTGGTTAGTTTCCGTATTTTTTAAAAACTCTTAAAATTTGCTGCTTACGATTCAAGACTCACGAATAAACAAAATTGCCAGATCTGATCGAACAGAAGAACAATGGCATCATGGACTTACTCGACGAAGAAATGAAACTTCCAAAACCGAGCTTTCAACATTTCACGGCCGCCGTTCACCAGAAACACAAAGAGCATTTTCGATTGCAAGTTTGTGACGGTCTTGTCTTTTTATTAGTTTTCACGTGTCTCCTGCAGTTTTATTCATTGCAAATGGCTTTGTGCTTCATTGCTCTTTCTTTTGTTTGTTTAGATGCCGAGAAAGTCTAAAGTGAAAGAGCACCGTGAGTTGATTCGTGACGACGAAGGTTTCTTGGTGCGCCACTTTGCTGGTGCAGTCTGCTACCAAACGGTTTGTTGTTCGGTACTTTGTTTGTTTTTGTTTTACCAAATCCGTCATTGGTTTTTTGTAGTTGTTCAACATTTGTGGTGTCATTTTTTGGCAACACTTGTTAACACACGACTGTCGTCCTGCAGGCTTTGTTCCTTGACAAGAATAACGACGCATTGCACGAATCATTGGCGATCTTGATGGAAGACAGCAAGTGTCCACTCATAAAGCAACTGTACAGCCACAGCGTCCACCAACAGCAGAATCAATCGAAAAACTCCAGAGCTTCACGTAAACTGGCCATTGCGAGTGTCGGCTCGAAGTTTCGCACGCAGTTGAATCAGTTGCTCGACAAACTTCGTACCACTGTACGGCTTTCTTTGTCATTTTTTCTGTCATTTACGACGTGGTTCCAATGTGTGCTTTCCTGAGTTTCACAAATGGCCAACTGAGTTCTTCATTGTTCACCAGGGCACTCACTTTGTGCGCTGTCTGAAGCCAAACTCGTCCATGCTGCCGCACGAGTTCGACGGTGGCCAAGTGCTGGGGCAGTTGAAGTGCAGTGGTAAATTGAATGTGTGTTGTCATTGAGCCAACTGATCGTTGCAACGCTCACTGTTGCCCCGAACACTTGTGTCAGGCATGCCGAGCGTGCTGCAGCTGATGCAGCAGGGCTTCCCGTCTCGCACACAGTTCTCTCATCTGTACGACATGTACAAGGACGCAATGCCGCCTCAGTTGCGACGCCTGGATCCACGCCTGTTTGCCAAGGTCAGCGGGTGCAGGAAAGCTGCACACTGTAACAGTTGAACAAACACAGTTTGCTGTGTATGTCTTTGTGAAAGCATCGGTGGTGAAGTGAAGCGTCAGTCACATGATTACGCTTGACATGTTCACGATGTTCTCGTTGCGAATCACGCTTTTGCACGCCTGTCTGATTTCAGTGTCTGTTCAAAGCGCTCGGGCTGAACGATCACGACTACAAGTTCGGCATATCCAAGGTATTCTTTCGATCCGGCAAGTTTGCTGAGTTTGATCAAATGCTGCGCAGCGACCCGGAAAATCTGGCGGCGTTGGTGGAGAAAGTGCGTGCCTGGTTACACCGAATGAGATGGAAGAAAGCACAGTGGGGTGCGCTGTCCGTCATAAAATGTGAGCGGCTTTGAACCGTGGCGTTTCCGTTTTTCCGCATTGGATTGAAAAGAAATGAAACGCTTGAGTTTTGTTTAAATCTGCTCAGTGCGACGCAAAATCGAGTGGCGATGTGAGCAGCTCGTGCGCATGCAGTCGGCCGTGCGCGCGTTCAACGCTCAACAGCAGCACAAACATCGGTGCGTGCGCCTGAACTTGCCGCACTCAGAATCAGACCACCAATATCAGCACGCAAGTAATGGCCAGTTGCATTGCAGCATCGTTGTGACGCGCAAATGCAGCCGTTTGCTGGAGCGTGTCGCCCAGATGACCGACGTTTTTGCGGACGTTCAAGAATCAGCGAAACAGCCGTTCGTTGCCAAGATCGATCAGCTCACCAACGATGTTAGAGCGCTGTTGGCTGAGATAAAGGTGAACATTCGGAACACTTGGAAAAACACTCGAAGCGGGCGCTGAACGATCATACTTGAAATCAATAATCTAGGCGCTTGTTGCAACTTGATCAAAGTGTTTTTCTTTGAGTGCAACGAGCGAATCAGCAAGTGCCACGTGGTGAGCGAGTACGACCGACTGCTGTCGCGACAGACTGAGCTGGCGGACGAGATGCGTCGTGCCGTTGAGTGGCAGCAACAGGAGCAGCAACGACTGACGCTGCTGCAGGTGCACGCTGAGCACGAGCGCAACATGCGGCACGCAGAAGAGACGCGCACGCGGCAGCTGCACTTGGAGCGGGCAGAGTGCGTGTGGGTGTGGGTGGTTGCTCTCAGCGAGGCTGTCTGACGGTGGTAAAGTCTCTGCGTCTGTTTTCGTTGTTAACAGTGCAACCGGTTTCGTGTGAATAAAAGAGAAGAACTCACTGATTGGCTGCGTGAGTGCCCCAATCAATCAGCACAAATGCACAGTAGAAAGTGTGTTGCTCACGTTGCTTCACGCAAGCAAGCCTTCTTCATTGCTGCAGAAAACATCGCATCGAGCAACAGCGTAAAGCGGCTGAGGCCGAGTTTGAGGCGACGGCAACGCTCACGAAACGCCACCAACACGCGCGCCCATCAAACACCGCTGGCGGCTGCGCGTTTCCAAACGCTCTGCTGGCCTCCGAGTCGCAGCAGTCAACGTCGTCGTCCATTGAGACCGCACTGGAGGGAGTGGACGCCGAGTGGCCTGAGGCCGACCTGAAAGTGATCGAAGAACAGAGGCACATCCACGAGCAGCTGCTGGCCAGGCAGCAGCAGGAGAGACTCGATCGAGATCTGGCCATCAGATTGGCCAAGGAGTCCGGTGGCCAGGTGGTCATGGAGCCGGTGCAGCAGTCAAGGTGTGTCTTGGAAACGAGGCAGCACCAGTGCACTTTGCGTTTGTTGTTTGCTGCGATCGCATTGTTTCTCTGGACACAGCCTGGCGTCGTCTGTCGGCGGTGCTGGCGAGCGCGTGCGTGACCTGAGCACTTGGCGCTATGCAGACATCCGTGACCTCATCAACACATCCACTGGTGCGCTGCCATCGTTTCGCTTCTCTGTTCCATTATCGCCAGTGGCTTTGCCTTGTTTTATTCGGATTTTTAGTGTGATTAATTCGATTCATTTTGTCACTGTTACAGCAACGGCTGCTGTACAAGAGCTATGCTCACAAATGAAGATTGGCTGTGAGTGTGTTTTGACGGCTTGCTTCAGGAGCTGCGTCACAACATAATTGTTGTGGTTTTTGCTTGGAGTTTTTTGCCAGTCGCTCTAGCTATTATTGTTTTTATTATTAACGTTTTTGCAATGCTTAAATAAGTTTGTTGTTTGAGTTTGACGGAATGAAGCGTTTCTTTGTGCCTCCTGGCGTTGTCATGCACGCTTATGAACATGTACTTTTCGTTCCTTGTGTAACAATGAGTGGCGTTTGCAAGTAAAAACAAGATAACCTGAAATGTAATTCGTTTAGCGCACTAATTCTTGTTGTCGTGCTCGCATTGTATAACGCCCCCACATACATCTACGTTATGTTGCAGATTTGGACGTGATCCAAGCGTGCCGTGACGAGTTCCACCGCCGTTTGCAGCAGTACCACGAATGGACTGAAGTGAACAAACCCACTGGCGCGGTGCACGACCACGGGCAGCCGCCGCGCGCCCCTGCATCTGTGCTGAACAATGGTGGGCTCATACGATTCGTATTTGCAATGTTCAAACGGCACGTCTTGATGTCATTGTTGTCATCTGCACTTTATTATAAAAGCAGTAATGTGTCATGTGCGCAAACAGTCCCAAGCACACGAGCACAGCCGCGTTGTGTGTCGTGGTTGTTGCTGCGATGACTGCAGTGCGTGCAGTGCGTCCACCTTTGCAGCCTCCACCGCCCGTCTGTTGTCAGCCGCCTCTGCACGCCGTTCGTCTCCGTCCGACAGCAGCCGTCATCGTTTCTTCCGTGTCTCGCTTGCGCCAGCGCCCAGCGACCGACATCGACAGGCGAATCTGCAAGGCGCCACGGCCGGCGGCTACTGGTACGCTCACTTTGACGGGCAGTACGTCGTGCGCCAAGTGACGCTGCAGCCGCCCAACGCGCCCTGCCTCTGCCTTGCTGGTAAACTGCTTGCATCTGTTTCCATTCAACCACGTGCTGGCGTGCGTCACTTTGGAAAACGCTGAAATTTACCGAATTTTTCCCATCAACAGTATTATCAGGGTCTCCTCAATTCAAACGTATTCGTTTATTCTGATCCATTTTTTCAGGCCGTGACGATTTACAGATGTGTGAAGTGGCATTGGAGCAAACGGGGCTGACACGCAAGCGAGGCGCTGAAATACTGTCACACGAATTTGAGACCGTGTGGCGCTTGAATGGTGGACCTCCGTTTAAATATGAAGAGTAACATTTTTATTGTAAGCTGCTTTTGAATTCCATTTTGTGTGTTGTTACTTATGCGTGCTATGCAATTTCAAAATCTTTTTATGATCTTTTGACCGTCGTATTGTGCTTTAGTACTTTTCCCTTTCTCTGTTCGTGTTCCTATAAAATCGACCACACCATCCAAGTCCATTGTTAAATGTCTAGTTCTAATTCTCAGACCAAACAGAGTGTTGCCCTTCACACCAAGTGTCAGTTTTGGTCATTGTTTCTTCCGTTCCACTGTGTTTCGTTTTGCGACGTTTTATTCAGTTTCAGACAGACAGTTGTTTTGAAATATTAGGTGCTAGGCTTAAAATCATTTGATTTTCATTTTTTATTATTTTCGATGTGATAATGTTGATTGATATTGACATCCAGAATCAGTGGCAGCATTTTGTCGTGCATTCCTTTTGTTGTGTGTGCATCTGATTGGTGTCATCGTGACGTGAATGTGATGATTGTGTGTAGTGGTGTTCATTTTCTGATACTCCTTCGAATTTAATGTCCGGTTCGAGTGCTGGTGTTGTGTCTTTCCGCGTGTGTAGATATAAAAGAAAAAAAAAAAAATATAAAATTTTTATTAATAAAAAAAAAAAAAAAAAGTCAATTTTTTTTTTTTTTTTTTTTAAAAATTATTTTTTTTTTTTTTTTTTTTATGCCCCCAAAATATTTTTTTTATATAATTTTTCAAAATTCCACCAAAAATTTTTTTTGACTTTACCTTGTCACTTAGTCTTCAACGCTGCAGGTGGTATTCTGGATTGATTTATCGACTGTTTTCAGCCTTGGTGAGTGATGATCGACTCGCGCATTGAAGTACTTGAGCGTCGCAAAGGCTAGTTCAACAAATTCCGATGTCGCTAAGGTGAGATAGAAGCAGAGAACTCACATTTACGCATCGTTTTTCAGGATCTCGAAAGGTGGAAATTGCACTGTCTGCCACTGCAAGCGTAACTTCGTTGGTTGCTCGTTGCTGTTTCGCCTCGTGTCGTCAGCATGATCACACCGGTTTGTTGTGGAACTTGTTTCCATGTTATTTGAGGTGAATTGAGAGGCAAAACACGAGACGTGATGTCGTCGGTGGGAAAATGGGGTCGCCGAAACCAAGTCTGAAATTTTCACCCTCCTCCCATATGAGTGGAGGTCATATGGTAAGTCGGTGGCTCGGGGGTGCACTGGCAGAAAAATTTCGTGAGAGGGGTACACGGGATCGCACGGGTAATACCAAATTTTTGCCAGAGAAAAACACAAATTCTTGTTTAATACAAAATATCTTGTGCAAAGAAACTGCTTGTTTGGTCAGAAACAACAAAATCTATGCAGGGACAGACACAAACGTCAAGAAAAATGCAAAAATTACGGTTATTTTGGGGAAAATTGAGATGAGATTGACCACCGTGAGGGGGGTGCGACTGCGATCCCGTGTTTTCTCGCGGAAGGGGGTGGGGGAGTTTACTGCCCGTGTCGAGATAAAGTGCGCCACCCCCCCCCCCCCAGTAGCGAAAGTGCGGGGGGGGGTCCACCTAGGGTTGTTAAACAAAAATGAAAATTAAAAAAAAAAAAGTGATTAAAAAAAAACAAAAATGCCGATTTTTTTTTTTTTTTAATTCGAAAAATTTTCCTCTAATATGCTCTGAAAACCTCAATTTTGGCACAATTTTTCGAAAGTTCAACAAAAATTTTCGACAACATCTGCGATGAAGTTTTTGAGCGTCCCAAAGCTTAGCCTACCATTTCCGATGCAGATAAGGTGACGATTAGCCTCGCAGAGCGTCCGATTGTGCTCGCTGCACCGTTTGCAAGCGCTACGTTGTCTGGTTGCTGCTTCGTGTCGTGTCGTCGCGAAACCATCAGAAGAATTGATCGAATTTCAAGGCGGTATGTTTGTCTTCACTTCAGCATTAGCTTAGCTGGGGACAATTAGTGACGTTTTGGAGGTCAAAACACAAGAAGAGGCATGGTGACGGTTTGGAAAAGGGGTAATTGAGGTCACCAAAACAAAATCTGCAAAGTTCCGCCATACGGGTGTCATTCGGGAGGCGCTTGCATATCATATGTGGTTCTTCGGACTCCCTGATTGATTTAGCACAACTTTGATTTTTGAAATTTAAAAAAAAAAATTAAAAAAAAACAAAACAAAAATGACGATTTTTGTTTTTTTTAACAACTCTAGGTTAACCACCCCCCTCAGCCGAAAATCAGAAAATCCTGCCCGTGCACGGGCAGATACCCGTGTACCCCCTCCCCCCCCCCCTCCCCTTGTAGACTCCCCCCCCCCCCCTCCGCGAGAAAACACGGGATCGCACCCCCCCCTCACGGTGGTCAATCTCATCTCAATTTTTTCCAAAAATACCGTAATTTTTGCATTTTTCTTGACGTTTGTGTCTGTCCCTGCATAGATTTTGTTGTGGCCTTTAACAAAACCACGGAGGCAACACGGAACACGGAGGCTGCACGCTTAACAAAACCACGGAGGAAACACGGAGGCTGCGTGCAGCTAAAGTGACCCATATTTTATATGCACACAACACGCTGCGCACCTTTAACAAAACCACGGAACACGGAGGCACGCGGATTTGGGGAGATTTGGGGACAGGACAAATCCGTCCCCCTCCAAAAAATTATGTTTTTGTTGAATACATAAATAAATGAATAAAGGCGCAATAAAGCAAAACAAAGCAAACTGTCAAAACTAGACTTCAAGGATTACGGTAGCTCTCCAGTGGGTCTCGACACGATTTTTTAAAAACGTCCCTGATTGCCAGCAAAAGCTACTCTATTGGTGGACACCGTTCATATGATTGCAACAAACAGTCTTATGTTTGAAGTTCGGGCACACGGGTTACGGTAGCGGTAGTTTTGGGTCTTGACACGAAGTTGCTGAAAACTACTTTGTTTCTTGCGAATAACAGTTGAAACCGTTTAGAAACATGCCGCATTATCACAGAACGTCAAAAATCGGATTTTAAGGAGTACGGTAACACTGCTGTGGGTCTCGACACGATTTTTTAAAGACGTTCTTTTATTGCCAAGAACAGTTACTAGAATGGTGGATACCGTTCACATGATTGCATGAAACAGTCACATGTCTGGGGAAGTATGGTCCCACGGGTTACGGTAGCTGTAGTTTCGGTCTTGACACGAAGTTGCTGAAAATTACTTTGTTTCTTGTGAATAACAGTTGAAACCTTTTGTGAAACACGCCGCATCATCACAGAACGTCAAAAATCGGATTTTAAGGAGTACGGTAACTCTGCTGTG
>JASANC010005693.1:0-103188 GCA_030248135.1 Theristus sp. LFF4_11 | reverse complement strand
CTGCACAGAATGCATGCATCGCGTGATCACCAACGACGACGCTGATTCCCTATAATTTAGAGTTTGACTGTGCAGTCCATCTGGATAATATATGCAACATGACGTGATGACCAACCAATCAGCGCTGAGAATTGCTCATAACCAACCAATCAGCGCTGAGAATTGCTATGATCAGCTAGTTGCACATATTATCCAGATGTACTGTAGACTGTGTGACTAACATCATCCGATTTGTTGAGGCAGACGCAGTGGTCGTCGAGTTTGTAGAAGCGTTCACCGTTGATCAGCGTATCAGGCACCACCAGCGGTTTGCACTGCAGCACATGCACGCCGGCCTTCGCTGACGCCATTCACCACTCACACAACGCTGAAGCGTCGCTGAAAAAAAAGATGAATGGAAATGCGGCTTGAAACTGAAATGAAACCTTGTGGAATTCATCGCAAGTGTTGTGTTAAAAAAGGGACGGAGGAATTTTTGTTTTAAAGCAAATACACCATGCGTGAGAGCATGCGCTTCTCGTAGTCTCTTTGTGCGCCTGAAAGCATTTGTTTTTGTTCAAGACGATGTTAATGAGCAGATTTTCAGGTGTCTCTAGCATCATGAAGCCCAGTATATTAATACCAGTTGTCGTTCTACACCTCCGCGTCTGTTGTAATTACGTATTTTTGAAGCCATTCAATTCCAATAATATTCCAGTAGTAAACAAACAGCTCACATGGCTTCGATGGTACTTCTCGGGTATTTTTGTGAAAAACAGTTTAATTGTGAATGAACAATGTAATCGCTTGAATGGGAATTTTCACCATGCAGCTCATGTTCTTCAAATTTGGCAGTGAACAAAAAATCAGACAAACCGAAATGCCAGTTTTCGTAAACCGACGTGTGTTGCTGTTGAGGAACGCTTCGTCAGCTGGTTCTATCAGTCTCAGCTAACAGTCGTCAGGAAAACAGCGAACGTCGAATGCCATAGCGGATCATTATCGCAATGTTTTGTTAGCTCGTGATTCAGTCACTCACAACGACACAATCGCACTGCAAGGATGGTCAGATTCTGTCCGGCAACTTCGACACATTTCGTGACTTTCTGCAGCAAAATCACAGAAAAAAACAACATTTGAACAGTCGACAATGAACAATGTACTGGACAGAAGAACACGTTGTGCATAGATGACAGGCAGCTATTATCTTTTCTTCAAGACCTGCGACTCAATGCAGTTGTGGACGTGAAAGGAAACTAGTTTCAATCTTTATGTGGTTATTCAGAATAGCCTGACCCGGCCTTATTTAGGGGAGACTCGAATCCCTTTGCCAATTTAGAATTCCCGCGTCGTTCATGAGACTGCTTACCGATCTATGCGCGCATTGAGACGCGGGACGAAAATAAAAGCGATTACATTGTACTTCAGAGGCGTGACCAGTGTCTGTATTTATGTATTTAGGCTTTGAACGTCAAGCACTCACAAAGCCGGTTGTCGTGTCACGTTTGCTTATGATTTCGGCTTTACAAGCTCATGTGAAGCACGCAATGAGAATTGTGGCGCACTGAATATTTTACCCAACAACATGTATAGAGGTACCATAGCATGTAGCTGACTGTCTACCTGCGTCGCTTCGTCGTTGATAAGCAGCTTTACAATTTCGATAGTTACCTAGTTTTCTGATGAAAGTGTGTTTTTCGAAGAACAGAGACAAGAGAGACACACGCGCTAGACGGCGGCACAAGTTTTGCTGAAGCCCTGGTTGTGCGGTTTGATAAGTTCTGTGCAAATTGAGAACATGCGATCAGCTGAAATGAACGAACGAACACAACACGCAACCAGCCCAACGGTCGTGCTGAGACCAAATTTATAACGCTGCTTTTATCGGAACTGCGGCTGCAGTGTGCTGGAAGAGTTTTTTTTGTTTTTTTTGTTTGCTTTGCTTCTCAATATTATACAGTGTTTTCTATCTTCTTTTCAATTTTCACCCAAAATACGTGTGCGGCTGGCGCGAACATGTGCTTTTTTGGAGAAAGGCATTTTATGAACGCGCTTTTGTTGGTCTACAATACACACACACGGGAAAAAATTATGATGACACATGCAAAAACTCGTCCGATACAAGTTGTGCATGTTTGCTTGCCCTGCTAACCGTATCCGCTGTTCACATGTATAGCACACATTACAGTTTTTTATACGACAATATTCCACAGTTCTGCTTTTTCCTCCTCTGTTTGTCTCACGACGACACGCTTTTCAATAATAAAGAATGTGAAAAGCAGAGACACAACAGTCGTACGTTGCTGCACCACAAGCATCATCATATTCTCTCGTGCATCTGTTTGTGTTTTTCAGCCGTTCGAAACCTCTCTCCTTTTTCTACTGATTCTTCTCTCATCTGCCTGTAATCCGCATGCCTGAGCAAGTATAATGCGTGTGTGTGTACACACGGCGCAATGGCTGCTCCAATGCGCACCACTGCATGCTCAACAGTGTGCTTTTCTGTCTCTTTCAGAAAATGATAAAAATATAATTCCGAGCTGTCCCTGCGTCGCATTTGTGACCAGATGCGTGTCTGCAAGTGCAGTTTGCTTGGCTGTATCATAGCCGCTGGTGTAGTCCACAAGGCATGTACACATTGCTGACATTTCATCATATCAGCTGCTGCATTCTGCACTGTGTTGCCATTTCGGTCCATGTAACTTTTGGCAGAAATAATTACTTTTATCTTGCATTGAGCACATATTGATTTTCCGATAAGACTTTTTTAGCTGCAGCAGCGGAAGGATTCACTATTTCAGATGACTAAAAATTACAATTTTGATAAAGTTCCTGAAGTTCCAAACGGCCAGAAACAACATTCAGCACTTGGAACGACACACATATACGCGCATACATGCGGCTGTTCTTGCAAGTGCATATACACACATACAATATGTATGCACATGATGCATGTTACATGAGCTAAACGCGCGCGTGCTAATCAAAGGAGCAACAGATCCTTTTGCCTTTGGTCTTTTCCATTCATACAAAGAATACATATGCTTTTCTCTTGGTCATATTACGCATGAACACGCATGTTTTTGATGTTTTGTGCGCTGCTATGTGCATATAATCCGTACGCACATATAGTATATGGAATAGATATGTATGCACATGCATACATTGTACGTGCACACATGTGAATACTGAATGATGACTTAAGAAAGCACACAGGCACTGTGAATGAAAGATTAGCTCTTGCGCAACAATTTTTCATACTCAAAATCTGCAAGCCACGAACGCACTTCTGATAACATTGTTTTGTAAATAAGTTAATTCCGACAGAAATCTCAAAAGTTCGCTGTTGGTGTGCTTACACATTTCAAAACTAGAACTACAGAAGCCTTCCTGCGCGTTTCTGCGTCGACTGAAACGAGTATGTTCTAGCAAACGTGCCGCTGGATGTATTTTTCAGCGACTATCCTTAATATGAGCATCCACTCACATCATATTGCAAGCATGCAATAATGTTTGTATGTTGAAAACTACGAGTCATCAGAGAAGCCCATTATTTTTTCTGCCGAACGCTCTGACTGATGCGAACTCACCCATTCGCTAGCCATATCAAACTCGCTGAGGCAAATAAACTCTGGTCATTATTTTCTTATACTTGGACATGAATGAATTCATAGATGTGTCTGCAAATGAGCTTACAATACGTGGGCATATATGATTGCATTTGAGGTGAGCTATTTTATTCAACCATACAGCAGTAAAAAACGTGACTGTAACCGCAGGGACACGAAACAACAATAACACGCAACAACATCATGCTAATAAGCATGTAGCAAAAGCTAGTAAAACTCCAATTTTGACGTCGCTTTTAATTGTACCACAGGAGCTCATGATTCTGCGGGATCAAGCGGTAACAAACAAAGTAGCTTGTTAATTTTTGAGGGATAAGTGATATTTTTAAAAGTGATCCATGCAGCCTCTGCAAACACGGATTACGCCCGCTCTTTCACTAACGTTCGGAAATTGTATTACTGTTTTTTCAATTAACAATGATTCGTGATATTAACAATTGATTAACAATGATTAACAGCAGTGCACGCGATATTCAATTGGACCTACGTATGGCGTTGTTGGATACACAAGAAAATGCATCTGCAAAAACTGAATGCTCGTTGGAAATTTCATTGGACAACAAAAACTCTGACTAACTTCAATCACAGTGAACATTTTTGTCTTTCATTTCAACCGCGCACCGTGTACATCACTGCGAGACACAACAGCGATGGTAGACTTTTTTTGAAAAACAAAAGCCATTTCGAATATTGGCATTTCTTTCTAAAGGCGAACAATCAGGCTCCTCGCCCACATCAAAGTCCCTGACAACAAGTGCGAAAAAAGTCTGAAAATGTGTATGGCGTCGTTGTCTTAACGGTGCATGATAGCGCTACACCACACCTACGTAAGCCTCAGTTTACTTTTTTTCGGCTGCACTGTGCGTGCGTGCGCCAATGCCGCCACCCACTTTGAATATAATGATGTTGTATCTAATCCGTTTGTAGCGTGTGTGGACGAACCATGTCATGGTTCATTACACCCGAACCGAAACTCGGCCGTTTTTGCTGGGCACATGCCTGTTGCTGCGGTTAGGTACGGATTGAAATAATGACGTTCTTTCGTTTACAAAAACACATGCACAAGAAAAAAATGTACAGTGTAGTGCGTGCGCTAGTTGATGCCATGCCACTGGTGAGAGCAGACGATTATTGCACGTTTCCGCCTGATTTGGAATGAGATTTTTTTTAAATTTGTTGCTGCCTGAAAATAATTATAAACAATCCGGAGTTTTTATATTCTTTTCTCAGATTTCGTGGAGACTGCTCAGCGATTCGTCGTGTTCATGACATATAGTACTATGTCAATTTTTGTTATCACTTTCGAGTGGCAAAGCCCGCTGTAGTTTTGTTCAAACAAGAAGAAAATCCATGAGTCAATTGCTTTTCAAAAAATGCGTGAGAAAATGCCAAAAGCCGCTAGTTTCTGCCATTTTTGTTTTTTCACAAAACTGTACACCTGGTTGCATTCGAAACAATGCACACATAGCTATTCGAAACAGTTGTTGATCCGTCTCCACGGGAAATCCGAGAAAAGGTTATAAAAACCCCGGATTGTTTATGCACGAAAAAAGGCCAACAGGAAGTTAAGCGCATGTTGGACATGAGCGGCTATAATACAAGCACGGATAAAAACACAGAGTCAAATGCAACTTTTCTATTGAATCTCTGTGCCCAGAACAAAATATATGTACAAACAACACATACAATGTAATTATGAATCTTTTGGCCTTGGCCTCAAACAGAAACAATGCAACAATGTGACCGGAAAGACAAATTTGAGTGACAATCAAATGCAAAGAACAGCGTCCTGCAGAAGAAGCCACTTTAATTTCAAAAAAGTACAGGTGGAAAGCGAGAAAGAAACTGTGCATTTGATAAAGCCGCCGCTCATACACAATTGTTTGTCCGCCTATTTACCCTTTTGAAAATCGTGTCAATAATTGGCACTGTCGGCTTTTTCAAGTTTCTTCAAATGTTCAGTTTCGTCAACAATGCAATAATTATGCCTCACTCGGCTTCTATGGCAACGTGCAGAGCTGACGTGCGCAAGAAGAAGAATTCAATGAACTCACAGTAACATTATTTACAATGGTTTGGTACGTACTGAAATAAATTGTGCACTTGAAAGAGTGTGCATTCCAGTTCAAGCTTAATTGATCTTTGAATAGTGACAAAGTTTGTCGCAGCAAAGTGTGGACTGAAAATTATATGTGAGCCTCCGACTGCAATAAACGCTACACATAACACGCAAGTAAAGCGCTGTGTTGCTTAGAGTGCCACTTCAAACATGAAGCACCGTGGTTCGCTGAACGCTTTGTGTCAATGACCACGAATGAGAGAGTTCAATTGAGCTTTTTGGGCATTAAATTTAATTAAACAATAATTAGTCCCAACCCCAGAAATATTTTGCAGAAAATGACAATTTATTACTGAACTCTAAGTGAAGAAAAACTGTTGGAAACAACCGTCTACAATCAAAAAGCGTGATATCAGACAGCAAAACTACATTTTATACGAGCGGTTCAGTTGCGGAAGACTGACAGGATGAAGCATAACAGTTCTTGGACTGAACATGAACTGCATGCGCATTGCGCTTTCGCTCTCTACTATTGAAAATGTTGATAAATTGCCGCTGTATCTTTTGCTTGTTTATAGTTCCCGTTTCCAATATAGGCAGGCTGACTTACCAGCCGTCCCAAGTACCGCAGTGCACTTTCTCGGGGTTTTGAGAAAAAAAGCCAAAAGTGACTTTTCAATAGGAACACTCACTCCACACAAGGCAAAGCGAATATGAAACATTTGTTTCCATATGCTCGCGAACCAACAATTTTGGACCAGAAGAATGATGCAAAGCACGCCGTTTGGCAGCAACAAACCATAAAACAGCACCTCAAAAAGTGCTTTGAAGAGCGTGTTATCGTGGAAATAAATAGTATGCTGCACGGAAAAGAACAAGCAATGGTAGCTAGCTAGCACGCAAAACAACAACCACAACAAAGCAGCCACAAAAACCGGGGCAGTATCAATAATGCCCACGCAAGTATCAGCTTCTCATCTCCTTCATAGCTTTTCATCATTATTATTCGGTTGTGTGTGTGTGTTCTTCTGCACTCTTCAAGTTGCGTGGTTGTACATGTATGCACTACACAACGTTGAAAAATGATTGCTACACACAGCTTCACCATACTATATATTGCTTTTGCTGCTTTTCCATGACACACCTATCAAAAATGCATAGACTGACATTATGAGTCGTGTTTAGAATGTAAATTCGCTGCGTTCTGATTGGTTGCACTTGAAAAGCAACACGTTCAATAAGCGTAAGGCATCAAATCAGTTGACAAGAAAACAGCAAAATTGCATGATAGTTTTCTGCATTTCGGCCTGTCCAGCATCAGATGCAGAGGCGTGGCCTCATCAGAACCAAAAAAACGTGACATTTTATTTTTACATTTTATACTGCGTTTTGAACTTCAAGATTGATGAATCAGAAAGGTTCTTGACCGGTCATGAGCTAAATCAACCTGTCCTGTTTTTTTGCTTTGTGCAGCTGCGGGTTCACCATTCTGTCGATTCTGAAACTTGTTCACAAAAGGAGTGAGCAGAAGTGTAAATAAAATTAGTTCACGCTAATTACAAATTTGTCGTTTTACAAATGTTACAAAAAAAACCACAGAAACGGGCACACATATATCCCTTTGTTGTAAAATTTAATTTTTAATTTGAAGTTTTTCCGATTTCATTACTTCAACCCCCTTCAATCGACGAATGGGAGATGACCAAAAAGATAAAGGAAAAATAACACAAGCGGTATGCTTTGAATAACTAATCAAACTCGAGATGTTGTTCACTCAATAAAAACTAGCTTAGCATTAAACATTAGGTGTCAATGCCTTGTCATAAGCATCTGGCACCGTATACACTGTGATCCATGATGGTAGATCACTAACAATCACAATGCAATCAAGTATCATTCATCGATTTGTTACGAAGACAAATGAAACAACACTGTAAATGGGCAACATGAAGGCATGTGCGAAATTGGTGACGCAACGATGCAGCACTCGCTCGAGCAACGTGCAAACGGCGGCAATGGTGCAACCAGCAAGCAGTAGCAGGAAGCAACCGGCCATTTGCGCCAGTGAGAGCGGTGGATACCTGCAGATGGGTCGGAATTATAATACCAAAAAAACCAAAATTGACAATTTCAGGACGTCCGATGCGAGTAATAAAGCATTCATGAAGCAGTATTTAGTGACGCGTAGCTATGCGGTCATAAATACTGCTTCATGAATGCCACTTCAGAACGTACGCGTGCAACGGGTCGCCGACGTCGCAGTCCGGCGTTTGCGCGGCGCGGCGTCTCTCGTAGCGATTGATGATGCGCGTGATCGCCTGACGATTCACGTTGATCTCGCGATCCAGTCGGTGCAACAGCGAACGCGAGATGCCGGCGCGAAACATCATCGATTTGTGACTGACCGGCACTTCGAAGTCGAGCTTCAACAGTCGCGAGTGACAGCGGTCGCCGCGCGCAAACTCGGCCGAATGCCAACCGGTGGCGACCAGCACGGCGGTGCCGTCCGCGATGCGTCTGCAGGTGTACACGCAAGCAGTCCAGAAGATTCCAGACACAGGAAAAACAACTTTTTTATGCCCTCGGATGCAGCACTCATGCTGCATAGCGAGTTAATAATGTTACCTCTTTATGCAGACATAAAAATAGAAAAGACATTTTTGCTTTTTGTCATTTTTATGTACATTTTTATGCGAAACATTAAAAAAACATAAAAATTATTTTTAATGCGTCTTTTTTATGCATTTATCTTTTTTATGCATTTTTTTGCATTTATCTTTTGAAATCGACAGTTTTATCTCTGTAATCAACGTTTCAAAGTATTAAAACAAGTTTTCAAAAGTCAGTCAAGTAAAATAACAGTATAAATTAACCAGACTGCAGTTTTGAATCTGGCAGGTCTGCGCATGAGTACATAAATGTCTATCCTGAAAGGTAGCTAGGCATTCATCTGTGGCAGACTCTGTCAGTTTATGTCTATGTGTCTTTACTGCCAGTCGGTTACTGAGCAAGTTGGTGTGACTTACATGTGTATCTGTACACAGTACCGAAGACGTGAAGTTGCGCCTCGTGCGGGTGGAAGGGGGTGGGAAGACTTTCGTGACACCCACCCTTCAAAACCCGAGACCCCCTGTGTAGGTACTCCCACACCTTTTCATGATTCGGCACTCACCCCCCCCCCCGCCCCCGTGGGTTCCCCTGCCAAAATGTTCCCATAATCACAAATTTTGTTTGAGCTTCCAAGTTGCATAATATGCGCTAAATATAAAGGTATTGAATCTCAATCACAGTGATCACTCAACTATTTTACAATGTTTTGCAAATTATAGGTTTCACTGAAAAAGTTTTTATTAAAAATTACAGTGGGTGAGGTGGCAGCCCCTTAGAGCCGATTAGCGTATGGCGCGGTGCACCCCACCTTAGCAGGCGACGCGGGGATCCCACTAACCCCCCAAAAAGTTGGCACCCTTTTCTACCACGGGTAGGTACCACCCTACTTTTAAATGTCTGTCATCTTCGGTGTTGCCTGCACGTTTTTTATTTCCAGTTGTCAGTCTGTAAGTCTGCCAGTGAGAGTCGTTTATTCTGAAGCTTTACAGTCTGTACTGAGTCAGTTAGCCAGTCAATGAGTCGGTTCCTTAGCAAGATTAGGTGTGTGTCATGATCATCAATTTAATGTTTCTTTTTTATGCTTTATTTACTACGAAAATCACAGACGCTAGTATAAAAAGGGGACATTAAATTAATGATCAGCTCATCTATCAAGATCTATACCAAAACGTGTCTGTTCAATTGTTTGTGTATATTGTAATCGCATGTACAGGGAAGGGAAATCCGGTTTTCTAACCTGCTAGTTTATGTCTATGATACTGCCAGTCGGTTACTGCGGAACTTCATATGACTTACATGTGAAAGGGGTGTCCTTCCTAGCACGAAGTTTCGCCTCGTGCGGGTGGAGGGGGTGGGAAAGGTTCCGTGACACCCACCCCTCAAAACTCGAGACCCCCTCTGCAGGTACTCCCACACCCCTTCACGACTCAGCACCCCGCCCCATCTCACTCATTGTTTTCGCGACAGCTAAAAAACAGTTGCGAAAAACTTCCGTGAAGTTATGCATTCTGCTGTAAAAGTTCGGAACATGGCCGAGACCGCCTCCGTAGGTACTCCGACACTCATTCACGACTCGGCAGCCCAGCTTTGCCCCCGTGGGTGCCCCTATTAAAATGTTCCGATAATCACAAAAATGGCCAGCTGGCATTGTACAGTAGTATGACCAACTTACAGAATACGCTACCTGATGGCAACCACACAGATACAGTGTGTGCTGACTGGAGAACTGGCAGACTACAGTCTGACCAACTTGCAAATTATGCCTGACATCAAACACACACACTGCACTCACATGCCCAGCTGGCACAGGGCAGTCTGACAACTTTCAAAGTAAGGGACGGCAAACACACACACTGTAGGAGCCCCCATCCCACCCAAAAATGTCTGTCCTCTTTTGTGCTGCCTGCAGATTGTTTATCTCAAGTTGTCATTCTGTAAGTCTGCCAGTGAGAGTCGTTTATTCTGAAGCTTGACAGTCTGTGCTGAGTCAGTTAGCCAGTCAGTGAGTCGGTTCCTTAGCAAGATTAGGTGTGTGTCGTGACTCGTGATCATCAATTTAATGTTTCTTTTTTATGCTTTGTTTACTACGAAAATCACAGACGCTAGTATAAAAAGGGAACATTAAATTAATGATCAGCTCATATATCAAGATCTGTCTCCAGAGAGTGTCTGTTCAATTGTTTGTGTATACTGCAATCGCATGTACAGCGAAGGGAAATCCGATTTTCTAATCTGCTAGTAACTTACTGTATGTAAGTATTACTGTAAGCTTGAAAACTAAAAGTCCAGCAGGCTGAATGCAGTCAAGCGGTGCGCTGTGGGAAGGCTGCCAAAAGTTTTAAAGGATCGATGGACGATGCGACGCTTTTTAACTTCAATTTAGGTGTCCCAACAAAATTGCTCGGTCCGCCGCCGTGTCCTATCCCGCACCGTACCCCGAAAACAAAAGTCTCACTCACCGGTGATTATTGTGGTAACATTTTCAAAGCGATTAGGTTTAGATGATTGTTCAGTTTAAAATGTTTTAACTGCGTGTGATGGCTGACCAATGATGACTGAGCGCTGGTGAAATTTGACTTCAATTCAGAAAATGTTACCACAACAATCACCAGCGAGTGAGAACGCCAGCATTGTTTGATGTTTTGACTCACACTTGAAATAACAGACACTTGCATGTGAATTAAAGCTAGTTGGCAACAACAAAACCGACAACACTCTCACTTCACGTCAACACGTTTTTACTTTTTAGAACGTGTTTTATACTTTTAATCTTGCTTTTTGTTTTTTTTCAGCAATTTCATGATGTGCACGTACTCGGCACACTTGTGTATTGTTTTCAAAACAAAATGGTCCGTGAATTCATAGTTTTAAGCTTTAAATTTCAGTTTAAAGTAGTTTGAACATGATGGAACATGGAAACTGCATGAAGATAGTTTTTAATATTACTTTATGCACATAAAGCTGGAACATAACCACAGAGAGCGCAGAAATAGCCAATCAGCATTTTCATTCTTTTTAATGTCCCTTCTTTATGCAGTTGCGTAAAACAGGTTTTTTTGCAGCGTGAAATAGCATACGACGAATACTCATGCAACTTTATGTTACGACACAAAGTCGTTTTATTGTCGTTATGTTACGACACAAAGTCGACATAAAGTTAAATAAAAACGGTACATACGAGAGCATAAAAAAGTTGTTTTTCCTGTGCGATCAAAATTGATGCGTGCGTGATAACGACATATTTTTGAAATTTTGTAAAGGTCTCCGTATCATACGCTGTTCTTATAGTGCTATCGGAGTTCCTGCGGTTCACGAAATAAAATGAAAATGAAATGTATCAAACTGGGTTGGCTGGATTCGAAGTGCGCCAGTAAATTGCGCAATGAAACCAAGCTGACTGATCAACAAGTGACATTTGAGGTTTCTTCAACTATCCGGCTGGCATAGAATTTTGCACAAACAACCAAAAAAACCCGAGTTTTTCACCAAAATACTCCCGAACAGTCCACCTGGAGATATTGGTTCCGTCGCGAACGTAGGTCGGCGGGTTCACTTCGAGCGCCCGTCGCATGGCCCAGCAGAGCGGTGCGTCCTCCCTGGTAGCCGTCCGTAGAATGTGATCGAACACCGGATCCGGCGTCAGAAAGATGTCCAGGCGGCGTGCGCCGATGGCTGCGATCATTGAGGCAGTGTCCGTGAACAGCAGATTCGGGTAGGGCACCAGCAGCGACAGCAGCAGTCCGGCACGATAGATGCCGTAGAGGAACACACCGGTGATGCCAGTCAGCACGGCCAACGACTTGTAGGAGACGCGGAGTTGCTGTGGAAACGCAGGTAATATCTTTTCTTTCAGACCTGCGACTCAATGCGGTTGTGGACGTAAAAGGAAACTAGTTTCAATCTGTATGTGGTAATTCAGAATAGCCTAAGTGACCCAGCCTTATTTTGGGGACTCGAATCCTTTAGCCAATTTTGAGTTCTCGCGTCGTACATGAGACTGCTTACCCATCTATGCGCGCATTGAGACGCGGGACCAAAATAAAAGTTATTAGATTTGGAAAGAAACTCATGTGGAATTGTGGTCAATTCAGGCGATCGATATTTGAAATGAATTCTGAACAACTGCAGAAAATATTTTATTGCCCGAAGTCACACACCGGAGGTACAGTTTTCGCTTTCGAATCGCCGTTTTCTCGGGCAGGAAAAGAATGACAGCGACGACGACGATATCGAATGGAGTTCACTTTGACCGTCAACGAGATGATCAGACGCATTCCAATGAGCACACTGAAGAACGCCATCCAAACGGGCAGCTCGTAAACGCGCGTGAAACTTGTCGTCTTCTGCCAGAACGACGATTCGTGCGTGCCAGACGAGGCGACGGCGACTTTTTCGTACGAGTTCACCACGATCGGACTGGAGAACTCGAATTGCTCGAGCAGCGACTGCCCAGGCACAAAGAAGTTGAAGCTCCCGTCGGCGGAGCCGTTCGTAATTTCGTCTGCCACCGTTTGCCAGTAGCTGGCGATCGCAACGTCCGTGGCGTCGCCGACGACCACCAGCTCGTACGGTTGCCGCATGCGACGAAACAGCAGCTCGACGATCTCCGCCGTGATGCCGGGGTACTTGCACTCGCGTGTGATGCTGCAAAAATTTTTTTGTTTTTCTCTCTGGTTGTGTACCCAGCTTGCTGGATGGGAACTTGTATCCTTGTGCATTTGCCTGAAGCGACGAACAGAACCGAACAGAACAGAACAGAAAATACACGTGCTACATCTGCTTTAGCTCTCCATCGGTTCCAGAAACGAAAACAATCCAAACGCCGTTTGGGCTTCGCCACAAAAATCGGACGGCTCCGTTTTGTTTTTGGTGGCGTTCGCAAGAAAATACAGTATGACCGAATAAGTAAGGCACATGTTTAATCGGCCATTCCGTATGCATGCTTAATAAATTGGTCTGCTTCTCACTAAACGAAGCACTCCAGCAATCATGTTGAGCACGCCCGAGGTTTATTTTCCCCTCCAGCCGTTCCGCAATTTTAAAAACGACCAATGAAAACAACGAAACCACTGACCGAAATTCAGATTGAACAGCGCATTCCGAAATCCACGGCGGGTAAACGTGTCCAATCAACCGCCAGCCACCCATGTTGAAGAAAATAAAAGGCGAATAAACGATGTGAGACGACTTGGCACAGAATGGTCAATGAAAAACAGAAAGCTTTGCCATGTTTGCGATTTCAAAATGTCACACACACTGCAAACTCAAAATGTTTGTCAATATTTACGTCCCTGAATCGGGTTACCAGAAAAAGTATATGCAAAAACCATTGTTTTGTCTGGCTTGCAAGTGCTGTTTACCAAATAGCAATAACCCATTTTAGTACTTTTTTACTTTTCAAATATTTGTTTTCAGATAAATACCTTATTTTGTAATGAACGGTTTTACAATTACGGAATATTTTAGCATTTCAGTTGCAATGCTTGTTTTGAACCAAAAAACAGTGATAAAATCGACAGAGGTTTGACGATACATACAGTCTATCACGCTAATATATGCAACTCGCTGATTGGTCGGCTCCTCACGCTCCGCACCCTGGGAACGGGATTCAGAAAAAATCATGTTTTTTGTTGTTCAGCGGTTTGTTTTTGTTGTTTTCATGCCGAAAAAACATTCTAAATAAAAAACTACCAAATTCCAAAAATTTGCATTGGTCACAATGTCAAAAAAATGTCTTTTTTGGTTGATTGACTGCGACGACGTCGTCTATGGTTTTTGGTTTAGTTTTTGCCTTTAGGCATGCCTTTAGGCCTTTAGCCGCCGCTGGCCGCTACTGTGTGTCCGAAGCACAGAGAAGAAGAACGCAGCAGGTGACAGTATTTATTGACAATGTGAACAATCTTTGAACAACAATGAATGGACATGGCGCACCCAATGAATCAATTGTTAAAAGCGGGATGAAAACCGTCGAAATCGTTGGAAGCAAGCTTTGTTATTTTGTTTGTTTGTTTTAAATTTGTTTTGAACACGCAGCAGCGGCCAGCGGTACGTTTGAAAGCAAAAATTCTCGACGACGTCGTCGCCGTCAATCAACCAAAAAAACTTCAGTTTACTAATTTTTTACCAATTCAAACGTTTGGAATTTTGTAGTTTTTGATTTAGAATTTTTTCGGCATGGAAAAAAAATGAAAACAAACCGCTGAACAACAAAAAAAACATGATATTTTCTGAATCCCGTTCCCAGGGTGCGGAGCGTGAGGAGCCGACCAATCAGCGAGTTGCATATATTAGCGTGATAGACTGTACACTGTAAGAATGCAATCAATCACTTGTACTTGAGGTGCATATTTTAATTTTTGGCAGTTTACAGTGCAATATAAATCTTTTCAAGTATAATCACTTTACTTTCGAAGGCGAATCCAAATCAAAGTACCAGTTCGCTTTGGGGTACTGTTCTTTGATGAGTTCCATAATATTTTCACGCAGCTTGAAACGTTGCACTTTCTTCGCGGGCGTTCTCGGGAGCTCGTCGACAAAAAGAATGTAATCCGGTTGCGTGACCTAAAAAATTGCAGCAAATTATAAAGTTTGCAGGAAGCAGAGCACATGTTCGCTCATGAAGCTCGTACCTTAGCATCTTTGCAGATAGCCAGCAACTCCTTGCGCATTCGATCGTGATTTATGCCTTTGCTGCTGGTTTTCGGCACTTTCGGAACAACGCAAGCGGCTATCTAAAGCAAAAGAAAAACGGGATCAACAATGGAAACGACGAAGAACAAACCCGCTACATCAAGAGTTTTCATAAACTGTCAGGTAATTAAAGTTGTCCCTGTCCTATTTTCGCACCTCTTTTTGGAGTTATGCATACTGAAATGCTGATTAAGCGGCATTCATAAAGCAGTATTTAGTGACGCGTAGCTGTGCTAAAACACAGCTACGCGGTCACTTAATGCTGCTTCATGAATGCCCCTTTAGTTAAAATTGAATTGCTAATCGAATTGCGAAGCTAATTGTGAATGAATAAAGAATTGAATTGAAAAGTTGCCAACGCAAATGTACTCGCCTGAGCGTATTCGCCAGCAGGTACGCCTACCACACTGACGCCGAGCACAAGATCGTGCACACGCATCTCGCGTTCAATCGGCCACGGCAGCACGTACGAGCGGTCGCGCGCCACGATCAGATCCTGCCGTTGACCGAGGATGGTCACATAACCGTCGGCGTCCATGATCGCTGCATCACTGAAAACCGGCGCAACCGGCGGAATTTATGATTCAAAAAAAACGTGACAGGCAATGTCCTTATTTTCAGGGGCATAAAAATCATAAATTTCTTCAATTCTTCGCACCCTGTGTACATCCACCCATCATAGTAAAAGTTATCCTTCAGCTCATCCATGCCCATGTAGCCAATGAGCTCGGTGCCGCCCACCGGTCGCACCAGCAATTCGCCGATTTGACCGCGCGGCACAACGTCGTTCTGTTTGGTCACTAGTTGGATCTAAAACAAGTTCATAAGACAATCTATCATTCATGAACGTTTTATACCTTTAGAACACTCGCAAGTAAAACCAGAATTTCGAGGAAAACGCACCTCAAAGTGAGCCGCGACGATTCCCTGAACGTGAGGTAGACGCTGATGATCGGGAGCACCGGTCGGCGGCCAAATGATTGGCATACAGCCAGATTCGGTGTGGAACATGCCCGTCTGCAAAAACAGCAGAAAATAAAAACAACAACTGTTTTTTATGGGAAAGTTAAAAAACTTACAACAACACGCGTTGTCGGCGCTCGTCGTTTCAAGTTGCCGAGCAGCACTGGCTGCACTTGTTCGCCAACCAGACAAACTGGAATGGCAGCGAAACATAGAACACCCAACGACAAAAAAAGCGGAGATCATTAACAAAATAATATTGAGCGCAAATTGGCAAAGTCGTCGCTTACGCGTCTGCAACGACGTGATGTTATAGCCGCGCGTTTCCGGAAGCCGCAACATCAAGCTGAATGCAATCGGGTTGGAGATCGCCACGGTGCACCTGCGTGGTTCATCTTCAAATTCATTCAACGACCATAAAAACTGAAAAAAATAGAGATGTATACTTGTGTTTCTCAATCGTTTCAAAGAGATTCTCAGGCAGTGGAAGCGGCGACGGGAAGACAGTGGTTGAGCCGAAGACAATTGGCGACAACACGGCCAAACAGAGCACCGGCCCGCGAAAGACGGGCAGCGGACAGCAGAGCAACTGGTTTTCTTGGTCCAACAGCAACTGAACGCCCGCCACGAGACACGCGTTGATTAGTTGCATATGACTTAGTAGGACGCCTTTCGGGTCGCCAGTGGTTCCCTGAAAAGATTACCTGCCTTTTTTAAGTTTCACCTTGACAACAACCAGTTATTATTACCGGCCTACCATGGTAAACAGAATACCAGCGGGCGTGTCTTCATGGATATCAACCTGCTTTTGAGAGATCGATTTGGTCAGTTTCTGGTTGCCCATTCCGAACACCTCTGACAATGAGTAACAACCACTGAAAGGAGAATTTTATAACAGACCTTGGCCACAGAAAAACACCAAAGACAAAAAACTAACGGGTATTTGGTTTCTTCTTCATCGATAATCACGTGCGACAACGTGGGCGCGTCGAGCAGTTGAACTTTGCCCTTGGTCGAGTCACGAAGCGCCGGCCAAATATGGTGCAACGTCTGATAGGCAGCTCTACTACCCAGCGTTGGAAAGGCGATCAACGCTTTGAAATTGCATTGAAACTGAAAATAAACAGAAAAAAGTAAAAAATATATACAAAGCACTACGGACTGAACTGTAAACGCTGAATGCCACTTATTGTGCAAAAAATACTTGAAACGCTTCTATACCGTGCAGATTTGTTGGCGGACCGCCTGAATCGATTGACCGGAATTCATGCAACTGAACAGACAGCCAGCCTTTGCGCACGCAAAGAGCGCAACAATCAACGACGCGTGGTTGCCGCCCCACAGCAGCACTGCATCGCCCGAGCCGACGCCGATCGCCTTCAAGCCAGCCGCCAATTTAGTCGCCTGAAAAGTAAGAAAAACTCAAAGTTTGTTTTTGTCCGGCCTTTCAAGCATCGAAAAAACCGAAATTCGACCAGAGAAATCACCTCATTTTTCAGCTGCACGAACGTCAACGTGCGATCCTCCTTTGGCGATGAGAACGCAATGCGATTGTTGTACTTCTTGGCAGCATCGTCCAACAGTTCGCCGATTGATTTGCCGCGAATCAGCGGCGGCGAACTGGAACCGGTCGCCTGGCTGAGCAGCGTCATAGCTGAACAGCTCAAAATAGCTTATGTTTTCTTTGTATCATCAGCAATCCAGTGGCCGTTGAAAGCTGAACGTTTCTGGGAGTTTTTACTTTGACTCTAACAGCGACCGCTCTTACACTGCTTCAACAGTCGATTTAACCCACAAATGCGGATCTATTTAAACTGGGGCTAACTGGACAAGATTTTTGCGATCAACGTTTGTGCTTTCAAATTTAACACCCATGTTGACACGGCAGACGAGACAGAAAAGCTAAGTAGTCCCATATGGTTCGACTGCATGACGCATGCACGCATTTTGCAGAGAACTATAGTGTCATAAAAACTGCTGCTGCAATGGAATGAGCGCAGCAACCATTGGACGTTGATTGATGGTCAGTTGTCCCGTCTCTTTACGAGACGCCGTCCATGTACTAGGCCGCATTGTATCGCTATATTAGCTTTATAACATGCTTATGCTTGCAAACAAGCCGACTCTCACACACAAACATACATTGATCAACGACTTTTTGGTTCGCCGAGAAACTGATGCCAAACCGGATCGACAACTGAAGCAGCGTAAAAATGCGCTACAGCAACGCTCATGCATAAGCCACCAATGCGTGCGTTTGAAGGGTTTTCATTGTGCCAAAAAGAAGTATCATGACAAAGCAAGCAGCCAAAACTGCGTTATCGCCAAGGGAGCAAAAGCACAATAGTCGAGAAAGTATGCTTTCCGATTTTCTGCCAGCTCCTCATTCGCAGTATCGTCGTTTGCATTTTCTACAAACTTATTTACTCCAGTTCATAGTTTTCGTCTTGCTCTTTTTGCTTCTAGTTTGCATATCAATGAGCAAACTGGTCTGTCATGCCAAAGATGAACAAAGTGGATAAACAAGCCGAAGAACTGCGAACAGCTGAGGGCTCAGCTGGTCTAAACACTGTTGAGTTTTTATTTCTTGCGACGCGCCATAAGGAAAACACTCGCGAACATGATAATGAATAGCGAACAATGAATAAG
Organism: Theristus sp. LFF4_11; assembly: GCA_030248135.1. Taxonomy (NCBI): domain Eukaryota; kingdom Metazoa; phylum Nematoda; class Chromadorea; order Monhysterida; family Xyalidae; genus Theristus; species Theristus sp. LFF4_11. The sequence goes on along the minus strand of JASANC010005693.1, from coordinate 84,609 downwards.
CACATGATTGCGTGTTACTCAGACTGGTAGCCATGAATTCAATTTTTAGTTGAATTCAGTTACAAAGGAAGTTTTTCCAATACAGTAGCTACCAAACTGACTGTGACAAATAAGATCGGAGGCAATGGTAGAAATAAGTTGATTCAACATAACAAACCAAACTTACCTAAAAAATAACGTGATAAGCCGCAAAAGCGTTGTGGTGTGAGGTTTATGGAACTACTGGTAAAAAACGGCTCAACCATTTATTTACATTCGTGCTGGAGACAAATTTTTTCGAAACAGCTCAAGAATCGTGAGTGAGAACACATTTTTGACACAACGCACACACATAAGCAGTTTTGAACGCTGGCAATTCTGCAAGCGCAAATGCAAGCTGCAATATTGATGGCTGCCACCTTTAATACCAGTAACATTGCCAGGCGGCGGAAATAAGGACGACAAATATTGGTTGGCGTTAGCTATCTTGCTTCGGCGCATAGAGGAGGCTTAATATAATCCACTAACACACCTTGCGAGGAGAAAGCGAATTATTCAGTATTCACGGCATGACAACTGTCATACCAGGCACACAAACAAGGCAGCCGGAAATGAAACCGCAAAGGCCACAAATCGCAGAATATTTGCCAGTGAATGTGCTATTAGACATGTGAAAAGCCAGCGAACAATAGACGGAACACTGCACTTGAACCAAAAGAAGCAGCCGGCTTCGTCTCGAACTGGTATCACCCCGAGTTTCTCATTTTGATTTTTTTCACAGATTTATTGCCGCAGACCGCGTCATAAACAAAGACGCGGGCACGCACAAGCAAGTGACGCATTATCGACTGGTTGGCGCTCAGGTTTTGCGGTGGCTTTACAACGGACAAATAAATGGGCTAACCAACAACAAAAACTGTGGTAACAAAACACCACAGAGCAGCTGGCCACTGAACATTCCGAGCGCACTGCGCCTATGGCTGGTGGTGTTGGTTTTTTATGGCCTCCGCTTTGGCCTCATGACAGCTGACTGGGCATGTGGTTGAATAGTGAACAGGAACACACAGACGCACGATTGAAGATGGGAACAGGCAGCGAACTATGTCCGGAGATACTGAGTTACGGAGCCTTCTTTATACTTGATATTAAAATCAGATAAATTTTTGGCACAACTGATTATTGCTGGATGCACGTCAGTAAACGTGTAACTGCGGAACGTTTGTGCAATTTGATTGGATTATTGTTTTTCACCGTAAAGTGGTAGTAGTGGTGTGCATAAACTACGCACTTCGCCATCACATAGCACTCGCAAAAGTCAACGACTTTTTTTTAAAGTTTAATTCAAATTCCACACATTTGTATCACGAAAACTCGGCGCGAAAATTGGTGACAAATCGCTCGATCAGTGTCTGATTGTCAGCAAACTTGCCGCTGACACATTCGTCCATCAGCCACCGAACGTAGGACTTGTCGACGAGCACGCCTCGATAGTCGCCGGCGCAAAGTGGCACCTCGAGCGCCAGCGTGCCGCGAACGGCGACCGTGATTCGGCGGTGTCTCGAGATCGTGACGCCCGAGTGACGCATGGCCGACGCGACGGCGACTTGCGACAGACGCTGCGCCGTGTGCAAACAGCGGCACTGCACGTGCAGGATGAACGGCTCGAATTTCAGCACCAGTGGGCCGCTGTGTGAATGACGAAAATATGTGCGATTGGAACAAGGCGGACATGTGCGAAACGGCATCGATACTACCGCCAACAGAAAGTCGATTTTGTGGAGACAACTGCAGAAAAGAACTGCATCACCTGTTCGTGCGGCAATTGACCGCTTGTTGCCGTGGGGTAATTATTGTTTTTTTTGATTGCTTGTTTATCTTGCAAAAACAAAAAAAACGGTTTTTACCATTACTGAACGGCACTGAATTGAATTTGCCATCTTTTATCTGAGCTGGTGTCAGAAGAGGTTCCCATTGAAGTACATAAATCGAATCGTTCTTGAACGCCTCCCGACACGCAACAACCAGCCTTCAACACCGAACCTGTTCTCCGGTGCGACCATGGCCGACCACAATTCCTCAGTGAACGGAGTCGGCGCGTGTTCGGCGAGCAGCCAGCGACAGCGTGACTTTCGATGAGTGACGATGACGTCATCATACGTCGCGTCATCAGCGAATGACACGTCACTTCGCTGTTGCTGTTGTTGTTGCGCACTACTGAACACAATCACGCGACCGGAACAGGAACTCGTCGTGAACAGAGCCGCCTGCGCGTTGATCAAGTTGACCAGGTCAACGATCGCCACGTCGACGCTGCCTGAGACGTTGGATGGAGCAGCAGTGTTATTTTTTTGGTCGAGCATTGAGAAAGATACGATGTTGGCATTTGGATGGTAAAGTGCCACTCATACAACCGTATTTTTCACATGTGGTTTTCATCTGATATTGCAAGTTGCAACGTCGCCAACAATGCAGGTCCACAAACAGAATTTGCCACTGCGTTCATGACGGCGTGTATGTGCTGGTGTGTTTGTCAAACACGTGTGAAAACGTTGTGAAAAACTAGCGTAAGCGACACGAACGCCTCCAATCAACACACAACATAGAAAGGGCAATGATAAAAGTGCGCGTCAGTAAGTAATTCTGTAAAGTAAGTGACTTTAAGTAATTCTGAGATGAGAACAGGTGGAAGTGGGACCTTTCTTACTAATTCGTATTTTCGTGTATACCATTTCTAAACTTTATTTCTTGTTGTCTACAAACTGTCGCTTTTGGATTCAAACTTCAGTCAAAGTAAAGTATGGAATGGTCCCTGCCACGAGATCGATGAATAACAACACCAAACGACGCAAACATGCCTATTCTGTAATGTAAACAAACATGACACATCCAAACAACTGGTACTGACAGAGAATAACCCAAAAATTTATACACAACAATCCCGTTCAACATCACTTAATCCATTACACAGCGGCAAGTTGTGAAAGAGCAGCGCTAGAAATGAAACAGAACAGACCAGACAGCTAATCAAACAAAGCACGAGACAAATGCCGCTCGCTACGGTTTTCAAAAACGAGACGGGTGCAAAAAAAGCAAACATACCTTTGCGACTCAAATCAGCCTTCAACAATGTTTGCGCTTTTTGTTGCTCGAAATTGCAGTTGATCAAGTTGCCATTCATTGCGAAAAAATGTGCACTGGGTGTCAATGAATGAAGCCCAATCAGAAAAACATATAAGGTCCGTTCTGCAACGCATTACTCCATCATTACCGGAAATATGGAGATGGTTTCAAACCACCAAATTTGCTAATTTATCACATTAACTGCCAACAAACAACCATTTTTGATAAAAAGTGTTTTATTGCAAACGATTGCAAAAAATGATGTTCGTTTGAGAAAGAAAGAGTGTGTTGATCGATCAGTTACATCACAATCGATCACAAGTACCAAAAATCACCAAGAAAGAAGTTTAAAAAGTATGCAAGCAAACACGACGGTTTTTCGTCAAACTCTAAGACAATCACCCATTCCCAAACAAAAGCAAACTGGAAATATTTTTAGTTGATCACCTAGGGCGACCAATTCGAACCAACATCAATCAGACCGAATCAAACATTGAAAACACGACCATGTCATGTTATGTGAAAGATCATCAAACTTGTCAAGAAGCATAAAGTCACAAATCACAACAACGCATCACGGATATAAAGCACACTTGGTGACTGGAATTTTCAGTGAATAAAAAAAACGTGGAAGCTTAAAACAATTGACCGCAAAACAAAAACAGAAAGTCATCGCAACAGATAACGAAAACAGTCCTAAAATAGAGTCGTTTCAGTCTACTAAAAATATTCCAACGGGTCCGCAGCCGACTTGTTTTCTTGACAGCTGGTGAGTTCGTGTGTGCCGTCCAGTTTTCCCCAAACACGCAGATGCACGTGTTCACCAGCAGACTCGTCAACCAGAACCTGCAGTTCAGTTGGCCGTGTTCAGAAATTCGGCTAAGGATTGTTGAGCAAAATCTGCAGCTACTATCCTGTCATCACTGCAAAAACGGCATTTGGCAAAGGGTCTGTGCTGTGGCTTAAAACAAAGCAGTGACGTCCATGGCAGCTTACTAACGACACTTGCTGATTAGCTAAATTTGATTGAGCATTCCGTCTGGATGCAATTTCAAAACTTCAATCTTTTTTTCTGAAAATCAGATGCAAATAAAATTAACCAAAGATGCAAATTTCACCCGCTTGTTTCGATGCAAAAAAAACTCCAAAAGAAGAACATTGAACAAAAGGAGATAATTAACAGATATTCGATAGAAAAGTAACAAATCAACGTGTTTACGGAAAACAACGAATGAATGAAAGCGCGATTCGTTTACCTTGATGAAATAGTTAGTACCAGCAACGACTTGCGTGCGGACAGAAACCGGCTTGAACACGCCGTAAGATTTGTTCGTTTTCGCTTCGACGTCACTTTTGACCTGAAAGAAAGATGGAGTGAGTGAAGATCTTCAGCATCAAACAGAAAATTTTGTGTTTGTCACACTCACACATAAATCAAAACCAAATCATGGATGCTTCATTCAACAAAACTAAGGAGAAAGAAAACTTCATCGAATCCATATTCTTGACCAATAATTTTTTTTTTTTAATATATTTGAAGCACGCCCCCCACCGATTCCGGAAACCCGAAGGTACCAAACTCCGGTGGGATTGGGGAACGGACGGCTCACCATCCCGTGGAACCAATACCCTCGCCACGTGAGGGGGACACCCTCTAAGCCGCGCTCTGTCCTGTGGGCACCAGTGATCTTAGCCCGATTTCGGTTTCGGTGGCCTGCGGTCGCTATATCCCCGCAGGGCAGCGAATCCGAAAGCTTTAGTTGAAAACGAGTGTAGTTATTAGAGTAGACTAGAGAGCTACACTGGCGGCAGTTTGTCATCCTCCGTGGGGGATCGAACCCGTCACCTTCTGAGTTGAAGGCGAACGTGCTAACCACCGGGCCACGGAGGCGACATATGCCATCACGTCACGTGTTGTCACGCGCTCCGTTCCGTTTCAACAAATTCAACAACAGCTCAAACTGAAAATCAAAATCAACACACAAAACACAAATTTATACAATCAAAACTCACGGCTTTACAAATGTTGTGCACTTCTTCGCTCGGTTCCGATGCTGGTCCCGTGCCACTGCCACCGCACATGATTTCTGTCGGTCTTTGCATTTCGTTTCGCGGCTTCTGCAAATTCTCAAAATAGTTCGAAACTTTTTTAATTTTTTTAATTTTTGTTTTAGTTCTTTCGCCCGAACGAACAGTACCGAAAGCGAAAGCAAATTTTCGAGGGCGGCTAGGGTTGTTAAACAAAAATAAAATTTTTTTTTTCAAAAAAAAGTGATTAAAAAAAACAAAAATGCCGATTTTTTTTTAAAAAAAAATTCGAAAAATTTTCCTCTAATATGCTCTTGAAAACCTCAATTTTGGCACAATTTTTCGAAAGTTCAACAAAAATTTTCTTTGATTATACCTCGTAAAACCTTTAGCAGTCGATTTTGGGCCGTTTTACCGACTGATTTTAGGCTTCGACAACATCTGCGATGAAGTTTTTGAGCGTCCCAAAGCTTAGCCTACCATTTCCGATGCAGATAAGGTGACGATTAGCCTCGCAGAGCGTCCGATTGTGCTCGCTGCACCGTTTGCAAGCGCTACGTTGTCTGGTTGCTGCTTCGTGTCGTGTCGTCGCGACACCATCAGAAGAATTGATCGAATTTCAAGGCGGTACGTTTGTCTTCACTTCAGCATTAGCTTAGCTGGGGACAATTAGTGACGTTTTGGAGGTCAAAACACAAGAAGAGGCATGGTGACGGTTTGGAAAAGGGGTAATTGAGGTCACCAAAACAAAATCTGCAAAGTTCCGCCATACGGGTGTCATTCGGGAGGCGCTTGCATATCATATGTGGTTCTTCGGACTCCCTGATTGATTTAGCACAACTTTGATTTTTGAAATTTAAAAAAAAAAAATTAAAAAAAAAACAAAAATGACGATTTTTGTTTTTTTTAACAACCCTAGGCCGGGCAAACAAAAATCAAATAAAAAATAAAAATAATTTCATTTCGGCTCCTTTTTTTGGAATTTCAAATCTTTGATCGCTTCCCCCCACCCAAATTTTTGCAGCTTTCTGCAGCTATCTGCCGCCCTAATCTACCAAAATTTGTACGTGCCGTACCGTGCTATGGCAGTTGACAAAGACGACGACAGTACTTCTTTCTTGTTCTTCTTCAGCCGTGCTTGACATTCAATTCGACCAAACCAAAGCCCATTTGGGTCGGACTGGGACCGTCCGCCGAGAGCAACATCACAAACTGCTGTGGCTCTTCTCTGATCTCCGTGTGACTTGACACTGGTGAATTGTAAAATGTCGAAAATATCCTTTGACGGACGTGTTGCCATTGTCACCGGTGCAGGCGGTGGTTCGTTCCGATTTTTCTTCGTTGTCAAAGTTGATTAATGCCAATGGTAGTTGATCATTCAGTATTGTATCTTGTATCTTGTTCTTGTATCTGGTGCAAGTGTGTGTCCATGTCACAGCTCTTTTTATCTCGCGTTTTTTTCTGTGTGCTCTTGTGGCTTTTGTGTTCAGGGTATTCTTTTTGTTAACTAGCACTGTTACTTGCTTGCTGTTGCTCATCACTTGCTGTTAGCTGTATTTGGGATGGCACAGGAAAAACAAAAGCCCATAAACAAAAAAATAACAAAAAAAACAAAAAAGAAAAAAAAAGAAAAAAAAGAGAAAAAAAAAACAAGAGAGAAAAACTGCGATGAAGAAAAGAAAAGCAACTGTGCCGTGTTTATTTTGCTTTCTCTTGCTTAATTTAATCGTGCCTGAATGTCAATCGTGGCCGTTGTGCGCTGTCTGATGTTGTCGGTTCGTGATCGCGCTATTTTATTTATTTCTTCTCTCAAGCTTCAATTGTGTTTGCGCGTTTTTTTTTAACATTCAATTGTTTCTGACTGTCGACGGTTGGTTTTATTTTGTGGATTTTGTTTCTTTGTGTGAATACCCGGGCAGTCATCTGCCCATTCGTTTGCATCGACTTTTTGCTTGCTTTCATTCATGCATTCACCAAGTTCATCAATAATCTTGTGTTTCTTTAGGTTTTTTTTGTGACATCAATTGTGTTTGTTTTGCATAATGGAAGTTTTGTGAATGTGTTGATGTGAACTGGCCGTGAGGCATACAAATAAAATTGATTGATTTGATTGATTGATTACTAACCATAGTCCACTGCTGTAATGCAATCGTGATTGATAATCACTATTTTTATTGCAAAACGTCGATTCAGCATAACGTTTTTGCAGGTCTTGGTCGTACGTACGCGCTGCTTTTGGCCGAGCGAGGCTGCACCGTTGTTGGTAAACACTGCGAGTATTTCTTTGATTTTGTCTTGTTTGTCATTTGGTTTTACTTGTCATCCATAATTCATTGGCATATCAGCTCAAATTTGTTTCATCATAGGTGTTCGGTATTTGAATTCAAAATTCATAGACCCAAAAACGAATTCGCACTGCGACTGTAAAGTTCATACAGTGTGGGGCTCAAATAAAGCTCGCTGAATGCTGATTGGCCGCATGGGCATGAATGGTGTTCATGGGGCCAATCAGCGAGCGCAGATACATCATCATGTAGTGTTACTCGATTGCAACCCACAGGTATAATCAGCTGATTGGTTGCTTTTATCACGGATTTGTAGAGTTCATTTGATGCAGCCAATCAGGATACCATCATAATTTAACAAACACAAGAATTCACCACGCTCATTGCCGGAGGGGCGAAGCCGAGGCACTGGCGTTTGCGACTGAAGCCGCCCAGTTCCACTTCGAGGAAGCGCCAGCGTCGGAGGAGCCCAGTTTGACTGAGTCCTCAGAGTTTGACTGTTTCATTTCCAGTGAACGACCTCGGCGGCAGCAGACACGGCGAAGGCAGCGCGTCAGCGATGGCCGATCGTGTTGTGGCCGAGATTCGCGCGAACGGCGGCAAAGCGGTGCCGAACTATGACTCCGTGGAGCACGGTGACCGAATCGTGAAGACAGCCGTTGACAACTTCGGCCGTGTTGGTAAGTCTGCTCGTTTCTTGCTTGGTCTGTTTGATCTCACTTTTGATGCAAGTTTCGTTTACTTTGTGTATTTTTCAGATATTGTCATCAACAACGCTGGGTAAGCTTCGATGCCGTGCATTGGGTTTTTTGGAGCATTTTCGATTGAAGTCAATGTCACACCATATTTTTCAGCATTCTTCGCGATAAGGCGTTCATCAATATGACCGACAGAGACTGGGGTCAGTGTGCAAGTGAAACATCCACTTTTGGTCCACCAAACTTGAATTCCATTTTTGAAATCACCGAGATTTTGCGATTTGCAGATCTGATCCAGTTGGTGCATCTCCGTGGCGCGTATGCCGTCACGAAGGCTGCGTGGCCGTACATGCGCAAACAGCAGTACGGACGCGTCATTATGACGTCGTCGAACGCTGGCATCTACGGCAACTTTGGACAGGCGAACTATGCCGCCGGTCTGTGTCTTGTTCGTCCAATCACATTTCAAAACTTGTAGCCTTCCGCAGTCAGCCTTCACACAGACAGGTAAAAAACGGTGCAATCTGTATCTGTTATAACACAGTGTTGTATGTAAGGGATGGCATCGGAAAATTTCTGGAAATTTTTCCAGAAATTTTTCTGGAAATATTCCTTGATTACCGGCACACTCACATTGAGAGTGAGACCGACGCGTTGTAGGCAGTATCGTAGCGCAGTGCGCGTGTTATACACTGTGCAACATTACTGTGTTATAATAATAGCCGATCGTACTCTCCTGCCGTCCATTCGGGACTGAAGAGGCATTCATGAAGCAGTATTTAATGAGCGCGTAGCTATGTTTTAACACAGAGCTGCGCGTCACTAAATGACTGCGTTCGTGAATGCAGCGTTACACTGAACGTTGCTGAATGTTTTGTCAGCAAAGCTCGGCCTGATCGGCCTCTCGCACACACTGGCTCGCGAAGGCGCCAAGTACAACATTCTGTGCAACACGATCGTGCCGACTGCCGGCTCGCGGCTGACGCAGACGGTGATGCCAGACGAGGCGATCGAGGCGTTGAAGCCGGAGTACGTGGCGCCGATGGTCGTTTGGTTGACGAGCGAGCAGAACCAGCAGGCCAGCGGGGGCGTCTATGAGGCCGGCGCTGGATGGTTTGGCCAATGTGAGCGTTGAGCTTGAGTTGATGATGGGCAATTATTGTATTATTAGCTGTAATTATCCGTATATAATGTGCTCCTTTTTCCTGTGATCTCCGTTGTTCTCCCAGTCCACCAAATCGCCACTCTCTCGCTACTTTGAAGTGTTGTTCGGCGTGCCTTTGCAGGCTTTAGTGTCGTTCATTCGTTTCTCAAGTCTGGCACATTTCGCTGATTTACTGGTGCGCCCAATCAATCAATCAATCAGTCAATCAACCGACCGAATTCATTGTAACTCAATCAGTCAGCTGATTACAAAAAAATGTAAATGTTAACAAAACAACTCACTTCAGACCAGTGGTACCGCAGCGATGGCGCAGTCTTGAACGGACTCCATACAACGCCCGAAGATGGTTGGTGGGCTGTTTGTGCTTCTTTCGGGATGGCCATAATTTATTACTGGATACTCAAGTGGAAGATTTATCTGCTGATTTTGCACCACCATTTTTTTTTCAGTTCGCGACAACTGGCAGAAGATCACGGACATGAGTAATGCAGCGCACTACGGATCAATCGATGGTAAAACCAGACGGGAAAATCGCTAATTTTTGCATTTTATTTAAAACTTCCAAAGAGATGTCGTTTGCACGTTTCTCAGAAGTCAGCAGCAAGTTGCTCAGCGTTGCAACCACAGCGGAGCCCAAGACAAAGCAAGCTGCACGCAATGCTACAAGCACTGATCCGACTAAAGTGGACGTGGTTAGTGGTGAATGGTGATGGGAAATATTTGTGTGTCCGTTGATCTTCACTCGTTGCATTTTGTTGCTAAAATCATGTTGGAGCTGTAATTTTGTGTCAGCAAAGAAACCACTCACACTTCATTCCAGGAGGCTGTCAAACGGTCCGTCATCCCACCGAATGTGACCAGTTACACGGCCAAGGATGTCATTCTCTATGCATTGGGGGGTAAGATATCTGTGTTTTTTGCTTGTGTCAGGATCAAGGATCAGAAAACAGAATTGAACAGTGGCTTCACAAAGTTTTGCAGTTCGTTTTCAATTGTATTCGTGAAAGTTGACGATCGTCTTTTCAGTCGGTGCACCAGCGACCGAGCTGAAGTTTGTCTACGAGGCGCACGAGCAGTTCTGTGTGCTACCGACGTTCGCCGTTTGCTCCGGCCTGCAGTCGACCGCAGGGGCGCCCTTCGATGGCGGATTCAGACTGGACGTTTCAAAGGTGATTCGTCGTTCGGTTGCTGCGGTGTGCGTGGTGAGCGTCGGTGCTCAGCCGCTCGAACGGGACGAATGAGACGATGCAGCGTCAAGTCAACCAACACCCATTCATAAACGAGCTGACACCCTATTGGGCAATTCGCTTCGCATTCATGAAGCAAAAGGAAGCAACAGCAATCCTAAGTGCTGCAGCATTGCTGGGCCTTAATTTACCCGTGCGTGCATTTTTCTCGAGCAATCTGCTCGTTTTTGTTCAGCTACTTCATGGCGAACAATATCTGCAAGTGTTTGCGCCGTTTCCAACCGAAGGACGAACACGGTCGCAGGCTCGGGTGGCCGATCTTCTGGACAAAGCATCCGCGGCAGTGTGCTTGATTGACGGTCGCTTTTCCACTTTCAGTTTTTTTTCGTTTTTCGGTTGTTCATGTGTCTATCGTATTTTAGTGGACACTTTTGACGATGCCACTGGCAAGAAGCTCGCTTACGGTCAGTACACCATTTTTCAGGTGGGGAGGATTGATTGATTGATTGATTTTATTCGACACATTGTAAGTGTCAGGCATATGCACATAGGAAAACTAGTTTTTCAACCAGCAAAGCTGGGTACTCCGCCATTATTATTTTTTGATAACTTTTTTAAGATTGTTTTCTGATTGATTCCGAAAGGCCGTGGTTTGTGGAGAGACCAGGTCTTGCTTGCAATTTCAGGCGGGTAGCGGTGGTTTCGGTGGACAGCGGCACTCGCCGGCAGAGAAACAATGCGTCGCTGTGCCTCAGCGGGCGCCAGACGCGGTTGTCGAGCAAATGGTGTCGAAAAACCAGGTGTGTCTTGGGATGCTTCTTGATTTTCACAGTTTCACTCCATTTGTATTTTGTTTCAAAATTCAGAATGGTTTTGCACGATCGCACGATGTTTTTTGTTACGATATTTAGGCAGCCCTTTACCGCCAGGCAAGTGGCGACTTGAATCCGCTGCACATTGATCCGGACTTCTCGGCGCTTTTTGGTTCGTTGTTGTTCATGGCCCATATGTCGTGTTGCTATCTGGTTTTTGTCGCTTTTTGGTTGGTGCTTGGGGGTTGGGGTCTGTGTATCCTGTTGTTTTTGTGCTCGATCTATTGCGTTTCGCGTTTGAATTTTGCAATGCAACGTTCAACAAAAAAAAATTCAATGAGACTCGTTTGCAAGTCGACCGTTCTAAAAACAGTGCAGGCATTTGGTGGTTGCTTGATTGTTCAGGGTTCAAGCAGCCGATACTGCACGGCCTATGCTCGCTCGGCTTCACCGTGCGCCATGTGCTGCAGCAATATGCTGATAACGACGTGGCACAGTTTGCTGCCGTCAAGGTCGGTGACGCGGGAAAACGCTTGCTTACGCTGCATTTCCAATGATAACAACAACGCTGCGTTTGTTTGTTTGTTCGTTCATCGTGCGGGTCTGTCTCTCTGTTGCGTGTGGGTGTTATCACTGCATTTCTGCTGGGTGCAACTTTTTTTTGTTTTTTGCTTTGTTTCATTTCTTCGCCTTTTGATTTCGTCGATACTCCCGTTTCTGTAGGGAGGGCCGGTATTTTTTGTCAAAAAAAAGTTTCACGAAATATTCCAGGCACGCTTTGCGAAGCCGGTGTTGCCGGGGCAAACACTCGTCACCGAAACCTGGCGCAACGGAAGCAGAGTGCATTTTCAGGCGAAAGTCAAGGAGACCGGCCAGATCGCCGTGTCACATGCGTACGTGGACTTGAAATCGGCAACTATGGGAACGGGCGATACGAAATCCACTGTTCGTTTTAGTTGTGTGTCGTGTTCAAGAGTTTTTTTACGCAAATCTTTGCGTGTGGTCAGTCGAGTAGTTGATTTGACTGGTGGTCTGTATGGCTGATTGTTGTAAACTAGGAGTTCGCAGAGTATTGGACCTTCGTAAATATGCTGAGTGAAAGTGTCAAAAGTAAAAAGCATTTTTTTTTATATTTTTTTTGTGAAAATGTACATTCTAGAGGTTGCAGGCTCGACTGCACAGTCACGACGTGTTCGACGAAATGGGCAAACGTCTGGCGACACAGCCGGAGCTGGTGAAAAAAGTCGACGGCATCTTTCTGTGGGTGATCCAAAAGAACGGCAAACAGGCGTCGCAGTTCAGTGAGTGGCTGTGTGACGATTGACGTCTTCCATTTTTTCCGCACATCATTTCACTAATTGTTTCTCACCACATTCCAAACGCAGCGGTCGACTTGAAGACGGGCAGCGGCGCAGTTTATGAGGGTGCACCAAAGGACGGCGCCAAGGCGAATACAACGTTGACTCTGGAGGACGAGGACATGGTGAAACTGGTCACCAACAAATTGAACCCGCAACAGGTGCCGTGTGGACCGACAAAGAGTTGGATTGGATTTTTAGGCTGTTACTTTGGCTCTAATCTGGCCTGCAGTCAACGTACCAAATGCAGTCAACGAGCCAGTTGTGTGCAAGATTTGGTTTGACTATTTTGCTTTTTTTACTCTTTTTAACTGAATTTTACAGGCATTCATGACGGGCAAACTGAAAGTGAAAGGTAATATCATGCTGACACAAAAACTCCAGTCGCTGCTCCGCGACAATGCTAAACTGTGATTTTCATTTTAGACTACTGTGCCTTTTAAATACTTTGACTGATACTTCCATTTCTTGCCGATTATCGGTTGTGACTTTTGTGATATCACGGTTTGTGATCTAATATTTAGATTATTGTTTTTTACAACTAGTATTTTGTATCGGTTCGGTTGCTTGAATGATTCTTTATGAACTGGTGCTGCAGTAATAAAATGCAAAAATCGACTGATTAAAGGCTTATCAGGTTTCAATGAAATAGTTTACATCTGGTTTCCATTAAAATGCAGTATCGTTGCAACAAGTCTGTTTTTTCACTGTTTTCACAGTGCTTACGGCCGTATAGTGCTTGTTGTCAGAATGACTACCAAAACTACTACCAATACTGGTGATATTGTGGATGAAATCTTCGCGCTATACGAAACTTATGGCGATTCGGACTATTTGGGTGAGGCCCTGTCAAAAACAGCGCACAGCATCCAATGCGCCATGCTAGCTGAAGCTGAGCAACACTCAGCAGCGGTGAGGACGAATAATTTCGGTCGAAAAAGTTGCTTTGAAAAAAATCGTCGAAATTTGCAGACGATTCTTGGCGCGTTCTTCCACGACGTCGGCCATCTGGTCGGCGAACACGAACACAAGCCGAACATGGTCTTCGAAAGTATCGGCTTTTGGTTTTTTTGTTAAAATTGAGCGGCATCCATGAAACAGTATTCAGTGACGCTTAGCTGTGTTAAAACATATTTGCGCGGTCACTAAATACTGCTTCATGAATGCACCTTTAGAAACTCTATAAATTCAACCATTTCATTTCGTGTTCATCATCGGCAGACACCAACATTGGCATCCACGACCACGCCCTGCTAGGCGCGCACTATCTGCGGTGTCGCGGCTTCCGCTCGGACGTCACTGATATTGTGGCTGCTCACGTCGATGCGAAGCGATACCTCTGCGCGATAAACCACGATTACTATGATAGTTCGTTGGGAACGTACCGTATTACCCCCATTAAACCCCCCCCCACACCATTAATCCCCCCACCAATAAACCCCCACCCCCCACCCCCACCCCCCCCCCCCGACCAGCTTGTGAATAATCCCCCCCACAAATAATTCCCCATGGGGGTTAATTGGAAACCTGTTTGAAATTGAAACACATACCCAGCGAATTCAGTGGCTGAATGCAGTGACATTGGTGAAATTGTGCTACCAAATGCCCCAAAGGGATGAGTTAATGGTAATTTCATTACAAAAGACTGTTACAAAAGGAAATCTCTGTGAAAAGTAGAAGTTTCTGCAACTTTCTTGCCTGCCATGCAAGGTATTTTTGCAATTTTTCAACAAACCCCCACCCCTAGAATTTTTTGTAAATAACCCCCCCCCCACCAATAATCCCCCCCCCACCCCTAAAAGTCGCTGACGTATTAATCCCCCATGGGGGTTTATTGGGGTTAATACGGTATCAGAAAATTTGAAGATGGCGAACGATATCTGGAACACAAGCAGCCAACTCGGCTGTGTTGCAGTGGAATCGCTGCTCTGATTGGCTGCGAAAGCGTGCCAGCTTTGAATTTGCGCACTACAGAATGCCACGAGTTTCGAGTCGTTTCGACTGTTGCCAACTGAGTTGCTTTTCTATCAGATTGCCCTGATTTTCAGACCTTACCTGGGCGAGCAAACGAACGCTAGAATTCCAAGGTGGTCCAATGAGTGTTGATGAAGTGAGCAAATTCGAAGCGAACCCGCAACATGAATTGTTCATTTCAATGCGACAATGGGACGAGCAAGCGAAGGACCCGAATAGGCAGGACATGAAATCGCTCAATTATTACAAGAAAATGACACTGGAGTATTTGGAAAGAGTGAATACAAAACAATGACGTCACGAAAAAAACAAACATTCGCGTTTGATTGCGTTCTAATTGTGCTGCTTGCCAGAGTAGCCTGATCATCTTTGAACATTCAATATTGTTGTAATGCAGCTAACCGCATAGCAGGCCAGTTTTTGTTTTTGAACTAGGGTGCTGTTTGATATGTCATGACGACTCAATTGTACTCATGTGCCTGCGCTGTTGCGATGACACCAAAGTATTGTCGTATCACTTTCCATGCAAGCTGGATTCAGATTGTCAAACTGCACAAAAATAATTTCCCCGTTCACTCACAATAATAGATAAAATGAAATTCGGCTAAAGGCTGGAGCTAAAAATGTGGCCCACGTTGGCGGCATTGTCAGTGTTCACCAACATGTCTTCCGTCTACATTGGCTGTCACACGCGCGTTGCGGTCAACAAAGATCTCACAGTCGAGACGATATTCACGTAAATTCTGCTGACATTTTCAGTGTTTTTGTGGCTTTTTAGTTGTGCAGCATTGATTGCCCGTTTCAGCTGCACTTGGCCCTACGTCTGCTGCGAGAATGACCGAACCCGCTGCTGTGGACCGCGCGACAGTTTTTGGTCTGTTTTCATTGTGGCGCTTTTGGACTCACGGGGTTTGTGTTGTGTTCTATTTTTAATTTTTTCCGTTTTTTTTAGCTTTTTAAACTTTTTACTGAAAAAAACACGTATCCGTTTCAATACGTCCATAAGTACCTAACTAGAACGTTATGCAGCCAGTGAGCGGTACTACTACAAATTGTTGAGTTAAATGTTGAAAGTTTGAAAGTATTTTACCAGAACGTCCAACAGGACAAGAGGAACCATTTTTTGTCCTATTATTCATTTATTCATTCAATAATTGCAGGCAAACAGTGTTGATGGTGTGCGTTGCCACGGTGGCGCTGTGCTGCGCTGCTTATTGCCTCTGTTATGTCTGCTGCTGTCGTACGAAACTGCGCCGTTTCAGTGAGTTTGAACGTCGAAAATCGTCAACGGATTTTAAAACAGAGCGGTCGAACCATGCGAAAATTGCGCCCAGTGCTTCACAAACAATGGCATTGTAAGATACAACCAGTGAAACATGGTAATTTGTGATTATTCAGTTTCTTCTTTTTGTTTCATTTATTTTTTTTGCCGAAAGTGATGAAAAAAATCTTTTTGATGAATCGATTGTGCTGTCTTGGTGGGCCAACTGCAACTAACAATTAAAAACTCAGTTTACTTGCTTGAGGATATCAAAGGTCAACAGAATAAAAACGCGCATGCAAGACAAGTGCAGCGAGAGAAAATTGTTGCGTTTTGCTTTCGCAAACTGCAGTCGATGCAACCTGGAAAAATGTCGACAACAAAAGTAGAAACGTGTCACTCTTGTTTGGACTGTATGATTCTATTCTGGCATGTCTTCTCTTCCGCAGTTATGTTCAGAAAACTTCGTCGCTATTTTGTGTTTCTCTGTCGTGCGCTGTATTTTCCGCCGTTGCTGTTTGACAGCACCGTTTACTACACCTGGGAAAGCGATGGCGGCTCAGTTTTGACCGCGAATCCGAATATCGTAACGATGCAAACTAGCGCCACTCTTGACAGGACGCAAATTCGACTGGTTCTAACAAACTTTATCGCTGGCTTGTTGACGGGCATTGCGCTGTGCTACATTTCCATGAGCAGACATCTGCAGGCCGAGTGGAAGGTGCCACCGGTCGGTGTATGAAAGAGTTCTCTTTTTTTCAAATTTGTTCGCCTTTTTTTGGCTCAACGTTGAACGAATCAATGCTTTCAGGATGCGCCGTTGATTGTGCGCGAACGTCAGAAACGACACCAAGGCCAGTCTCCCATTGTTCTTTGATCGGATTTCACTCATCGTTGATTGGTCACTGAAAAAAATGATGAATTGGCGTTTTCTGCGTTGTTCCTGTTATTGTTTGTAGTCGTCACATCAATTTAGCGTCGGCCAAGTTGCCCATATCATAGGAATTCGGTTCGGATGTGCTACAAGAGCGACTTTTTTGTTCAGACAATTTTCAGAAGGAGAAAATTCACTCGAGCACTGGTGCACTGCAGCCGATTTCTTGCGCTCACATTCAAAAAGTCATTGAAACACAGTATTTGAACTCGATGCTCGACTGATTGGTCGATTGATGCCGCTAGCTAACACTTCAAATATTCAAACGCAAATGCAACAACATTTCTCACCATCGTGGCGTAGTGGTAGCGCGTTAGACTATTGTCTGTGCGTTCGCGGGATCGAGCCCCGCCGAGGGGTAGACACTTAATGACAGACAAAACTCAATATGGGCGCCCTACTCGACAGCGTTCCGTACGCTTCTCTCGGTTAGCCCAGGGTAAAACATCGTCTAAAATTGCAACAAAACAAAACCTGTCGCCGTTTTTGCAGAGTCCGGCGACAACCTCGTGGCCGATGTGATCGCGCAGCGCGTCCGAGTGTTGTGCTGGATCATGACCGCCGGGCACAACCACGAGCACAAGGCGAAACACGTCAAGGCGACCTGGGCGCAGCGTTGCAACAAGGTGCTCTTCGGTGTTGTTCATTGCCCAGATTTCGTATTGCTCGGATTCGTAGGTAGACCAAGGAAACGTGCAGCGTTGACCGGATCATCCCAGAGCGCTGTTGCTGTGAGCTCAGCGGGTTTGTTGCGTGATACACGAGAATATGTGGTTCACGTCGTGTGGTGTTTGATGTGGCACCGCGGGCAGGCGTTTACGATTGCAGTGTTGACGCGCGCGCGAGTTGTAGCTGTTTACGAGCTGTAATTGTATTGTATGGCCTATTTTTATAAACGTGTCCCACTGAAATGACGTCATGAGCCAGCAAACATGCGCTTGCCGTTCAGAATTTCCAGAATTTCCGTCATGAGCCACCAAACAGCAAGCCAGAATTTTCGTTTAGCCAATTTCTTACCGTAAACAAATGGTGAATGTCGAATCAGTCACACAAAACTGGACATTTTAGTGCCTGTATTTTGACAAACGGGCGTTATTAAAGCAAATGACATCATTTTAGTTTGGACACGTTTGAATAAATCCACAATAGGTGATCTTCGTGTCGGACGTGGACGACGCCGCTCTGCCGTCTGTCAGTCTGCGCACGGACGCCGGCTACAACTGGCTGTGGGGCAAGACGAAGGCGGCGTTCAAGCACGTGTATCAGCAGTATGGCGACCAGTACGACTGGTTCTTGAAGGTATGATGGCTTTAGAGTCGCCGTTATTGAAGCTCTGAAAGTGCGGTTCGGTTGCGGTACATCACTGTTTCTTACACTCTTACTCAGTGACATACATATCCAACTAGCTGACTGATTGGTGCATGCATTCTGTGCATGAATTGCTGAGAATTGCGGCGCGGTCGTCTTGCACAGAATCCATGCATGCACGTGACCACCAACCAATCAGCTAGTTGCATATGTTATTGAGTTAGACTGTAAGACACCACAATTGCGAAATGCAGAAACTCTGCCTGCAACTTGACTGATTCGGGACTTTTTGAAATTGTATCACACACACACCAATCAGATTGTTACACACACCAGATTTGTGTGGTTTCTTTGCACGCCAAGGCCGACGACGACACGTACGTGGTCATGGAGAATCTGCGCTATTTGCTGCTGCCGCACCGGCCGGATGAGCCGATTTGGTTCGGCTGTCGATTCAAACCGTTCGTCAACGGCGGCTACATGTCCGGCGGCGCTGGCTATGTGCTCAGTCGAGAAACGCTGCGGCGATTTGTTGAGGTGGATCAGCAAAAAGCGCAGCATCGATTTCTGTTTTGGGTGTTGACCGTTGATACGGCCAATTGTTCAAAATCTAAAAATGCGGGATTGCCATTCAAAACTTTGACTTGAAAGTTTATCTGACTTAAAAAATTATAACTGGCTGAAGTTATACAACAACGGATTTCCATGCGATCGCCAAAAGTTCACCCTGCATTGGGAGCAATAATGACCCCAAAATTACAGGAAGCCCTCCCAGACGCCTCTCGTTGCAAACAGGCGCATTCCGGATCGGAAGACGTCGAACTTGGCCTCTGTTTGCAAAACGTCGGTGCGCGCGCGGGTGACGCGCGTGACTCGGAGGGGCGCTATCGATTTCTGCCATTTGGACCCGATCGCCACCTGAGCCATTTGCCGCCGTCGTTTTGGCTGTATTACTGGATTTGGTACCCGTTGAAACAGGTCGCGGCAAGTTTGATTTGCACTGTTCAGACGCATGCATCCATATACCCGTGCGACGGTGTGGGGTACCAATGTGCGCAGCCGTCAAAACCGGTGTGCAGTCGCAAGAAATTTTTGCAGCGGCATTTTGGCGACTCAGGATTGATGGCGTGCACCATTTTGAGGGCTCTGCACCATTTGCAAGGCAGCCGGCGCAATGAAGTAAAGCGCGCAAAGTTTGTTCTTGTGGGCTGCACACCGGTTTGAGGGTTGCGCACATCGGTACCCCACACCGTAGCGCGGGTATGGACGCATCCATGAGCAACACGAATAATTCGTTGGTTGGAAATCTTTCTTCTGAAAAAAGATTGTGCACGTTCCGAAACGCTGACGTCAGAATCAGAGCAATTGAAAGTGTCTATGATGTTTGTGCTGACTTGATTTTCAGTTTTTTTTTAAATTTTTTGAGTTTTTCTGCGATTTCAGTTCTGAGTTCTGACGTCAACCTTGGTCAAGAACAGCGGTTCGGCCGGAATTGTTTATAGTGTTTGGAAAATGTTCGTTTATGCTTTTCGAACGCTGTTTACTTTTATTGTTTTATTTACTTTTGTTTTGCCATCCGACAAACCTGCGTTACGAAGCAATTTTCAACCATACTGCTGCTTGAACGCAAGTTCCAAAGTCTTTCAGGGCATGGACTGTTGTAGTGATCGTGCGATTTCGTTTCACTATCTGAAAGCGAATCAGATGTACGAACTCGAGTACTTGATTTATCATTTGCGACCATACGGCGTTAACAGACCGTTGATTACAGTCGAAAATCGCAGCATCGTCGGTAAAAATGTTGACTTTGAAGATAAAGATGAACTTTTCACCCGAGCTCTGAAAGAAGCCGCCAACGACCGCGGCGCTGATGATCGAGACGAGAAGGACGAACTGTAGCTGCGTCGAATTGGTGTTTTGTTTTGTTTTGTTTTTCCAGGTTTGCTTTTTGCCACATCGTATACATCGTACGTTTTGTACACACTGATGGAAACCTATCGCAAAAATCTATTGAACAAGAATTTCTCTGAGTGATGATTGATGCGTCATTTGATGACATTGAACATTAGTTTTTTTCGGCGCTAATTAAAGAACAAATAGAAAAGACCCGGAATGTATTTTTGTCGGGGAATACTTTTGCACCCATCAGAAGCAGCTAGTTTTTACATAAATCATTTCACTCTGGATGGAACTTTCAAACACTCAATCTACACTCATCATGACGTGGGCCAGATGTTTTGTGTTTTTGCTGTTGATGCCCTTGGTCAGTGCCTCAACAACAAAAACAAAAACAACAACAACAACAACAACAACAACAACAACAACAACAACAACAACAACAACAACATCATCACCATCATCAACAACAACAAGAACAACAACAACAACTGCATCATCAACAACATTGAATCAATCGATCAAGACTACGACGGCGAAGACAACACCAACTCCAACAACTCAAATCCTCAGATTCTCGAAGCAAGAAATTGCGCTGATGGTCCCAAATGCAAGAACAACAACAACAATGATAACAACATCAGCACAATCAGATACAGATAGTCAGCCGAATAAATATGGAAAATGGAAAATTGTGCGTGCGTGTCAAAAAACTTTTTTGTTCAACGAAGCAAATAAAACCTTTTGAAGTGTTTCAAACATTATACACTTTACATTCAGATTACTTTGATTGCATTGCTTGTCGGAGCTGTGATTTTGTTGGTTGCTATTGTCGCTATCTGGTACTGGTGTTTTTATCGACGGCCGTCAGAATCGGTGTGTAGTTTTGAAATGCTAAAGTTGTAAGCGCAGCAATCAGCTGCTCGGTCGATGCACTATGCCCCCGACATCCTCATGCTCACACTCACACTTTTTGTCAGGAATTAAAAAGCCGTTTTCCGAAAGTGACGCCTTTTTTCCACCCCTTAAAATTTTTGGCACCCCCCTCCGGTAGACAGTTTTTATTCGCTCGTTCGCTTTGTTTCATTTATTATCTTTTGTTTTGCTTCTGCGGCTCAATGCGTTTACAGTTGGAAAAGAAATTTGTTTCATACTTGTCGCCGACGCGGCAGTTCGAAAGTTGCCCAAGTGACCTGCCAACTCTCAGGACTCGTGTCACTACTTCCGCAGTTTTGAATTCCCGCGTCAAGCATATGCGTGCATTGAGTCGCAGCGCACACACATCAGAAGCAAGACAAATAGGACTGGAAGAATCGCAAAGAATCCCCCAAATCACGCACAGACCGTCGTTTTGGGCGGCGTGGATCCATCGTTTGATCCGATAGGGCGAATCGAGTGCTCGGGCTCGGAGTCGGAATCGAAGTCACGGACATCTGCATCTGCATCGATACGCTCGTTTCCTACTGACCATTGATGATACACAGGAAGAATTTGCACTTATATATCAACTAATCAATGCTATTTTAACTGGTCAAACAACCAACCATTTCTTGTTATGTCCCTTTTTTACTTTTTTGCTAATATTTTTGTGCAGATTGTCGTGATTTACAAGCCTAAGCAGACTCGAAAAATATAACCGCGTTGTAAAAATTGCTTTGTCGCTGGTGTAAAAGCAAGTGGTGTGAGGGCCGGGGGCGTCTCGTGTAGCGGGTTGAAGAGTGCCATGCGGGACAAGGGGTCTGCGAGACGGCACAGCGCGGGGCGAGATAAGCAAAAATATTTACGGGACGGGTATTTCACAAAAAGTATTTCAAAAGTTTGTTACATCCGTGTCGTGGCCTGGTTAGTAGCACGTTACTGTGAGTAGTCTGTGCGTTCGGGGGATCGAGCTCCGCCGAGGGATCTATAGGCACTTAATGACAGAGAAAACTTGATGGGCAACAACGTACTCTACGGCGGTCTGTACGTTTTTCTGGGTTAGAGCTGACTAAAAACATCGCCTAAAATCAAAATCCCCAACAACAACAACAAACAACTACCATTTACCGTCATACACGTATTTTTGTATTTTTATGCTTTTCCTGGGGCCACACTAAAATCACATTTTAGGGTCATCGCGTCGCTGAACATGATGAATTAGTTGAACCACCAGAAAAACGCTCCTCCGAAATACAAGCGTTATGATTGTATGTTTGAAATTGTTCACAATTGAGATCATCAAGTCGTATTTTGCGCTTCAGTTATAACTCGAATACTCTCCACTGAAGTTGATTCGCTCCGCGTAAAGTGTTCCGTTCGCTCGTCCGGGTTCAGGCTCGGGTCGATACCGCCCAGTTCCTTCGGATCTTTTTGCTGAAAACGCGGTTACATTTTTCTGATGGGCGATCGATTGTGTTTTTAATATTAGATGATCTGTTGTAATTATACAGTCTTTCTCGCTAATGCAACTAGCTGATTGGTTGGTCATAGCAATTCACGGCGCTGATTGGTTAGTCATGAACAATTCTCAGCGCTGATTGGTTGGTCATGAGCAATTCTCAGTGCTGATTGGCTGGTCATTACGTCATGTTGCATATATTTTCCAGATGGACATTGTGTATGTGTCATTCTGCTGACCTTGCAGCGGTGGCGGAGGCAGCACACGATGATACCGACAGCAACGACGGCGAGCGCGAGCACAAACGCAACAGACACAATTAGCACAATCACACTGGACGAATGTGGCTGCATTTCATTGAACACGTGTCTGTCTGAGTTTTCATAATTTTTTTGACGAAGTTCTGAGTTCACCAATAAAAGTTACTCCGTTTGCTCAGTTTTAAAAATTTTTTTTTGTGCCGCATCGCTGACGGGCGTGGGGCGTGGGGGTGCCCAACGTGCCGGGTCGGGGTTTCACTAGACCCCACTTTTTGGTATTGAAGCAAACCAAAAAATTATTTTCCCCATCGTTTACATGTGCACAAACAGGTGAATCAGCATGTGAATTATTGTTTTGCGTATTTCAGTTTCAGTTCAGTTAAAAAAAGTTTGGTAAAAACTCGGAAATTTATTTTGAAGCGGGAAAATTTCCGAAAATTTTTCTGATACCGCTTCAAGAACGGTGCACTCACGACGTAATTTGTGTCGGTGGTATTGGTGGCTTCGATTTTGGATTGATTGCTTGTCGCAGTGATAATAGTCGCAGTATCCACGTAGGTGGTAGTGGTTGTTTCAGGAAGGAGTTGTGTGGATGTTGTTTGTGGAGAGGGCTGCGTGGATATTTTTTGCTCCGACGTTGGTGTTGTTGGAATGTTGGTGATGGTCATAGTCACAGTCGTAGTTGTCTTCGTCGTGGTGGACGTCGTAGTCGTGGTGGTGGTGGTAGTCGTCGTGGTTGTTGTCGTCGTGGTTGTTGTCGTTGTGGTTGTCGTCGTTGTGGGAATTGCTGTGTAGTCGACATTTTTCAAAACAACCAAACAAAACACTGACTGCAGAAAAAGAGTTGAAGATTGGCGAGCTTTGGTGAATAAAGAATAGGTATTAAGTATTCTCACAGCAATGGCCGCTTGTATCGCATTTGTATTCACCCCCAAAGCGCGTACACTCGCCATCCTTGGTACAAGTGCCTAAAATGTGAATTGTACAGTAGCTTAAAAATTGAACCAGTTTTCGCGCGTGTTTTCGCACCAGCATACAGTGCAGGCTGGATGTCTTAAATTTGGAGCGGGCGCCACCACACTTGCGAAAAAAGAAGCATGAAAGAAGTGACGATTTTTTGCCGCAATTATTGTGTCTGAAAGTATTGCTTTGTACCACACCACAAGTATTGGTGGAACGGCATCGTGGCGTTGCTTTATTTCCACAGTGACCGTTGTTGTAGCATTCAACTGAAAAATAAATATATACTGCTTTAAGACTGCAGAATGTGCAGGACAGAAACTGAAAAATGTGCTGATTCATGGAAAATATTTTACCGCATGTATATGTAAACTCATGACAATAGGGCCTGCTTGCGACGCACGCTTCAGTTTGTTGACCAACGCATTCAACTGAAAATAAGGGCGCATTTTTTCAGATTTTTTCAGGGCATTGATTGTTGTCTCAAAAGAACAGAATAGTCATGAATTCTACTGACCACAGCGAGCTTCATGGCAAATGTTTGTGCGACCCACATTTAGATATTGGCAGTCTTGATTGGCTTTGCAGGGCACTGAATCAGTAAAATGTAAAACATATGTTGTAAATGTTCTTGAAATTCATTAAAAATGGTCCGATTTCACAAGGATAACGGTCCACTATAACACACCGGACTGTGTTTCAAAATGCACCATATTTCTGCTTAATTCGGGTATAATTCGTGATACAAATGATGGTCAAGCAAGTGAACCACTAGTATTGTAGATTTATTCAAATGTGTCCAGACTAAAATGACGTCATTTGCTTTAAAAAGGCTCGTTTATCAAAGTACAGGCACTAAAATGTCAGTTTGGTGTGACTGATTCGACATTCACCATTTGTTTACGAGAAGAAATCGGCTAAACGGAAAATCTAGTTTGCTGTGAACGGCAAGCGCATGTTTGGCGGCACATGACGTCATTTCAGTGGGACACGTTTAAAAAAATAGGTCATACTCAATACAGCCTACCAGATGACCGAAACACGCTGTGACGTACGAACGGAGTGCATCATAATGAAGCACCAATGTAAGGACCATAGTAATAAAAAATGGGTTTGCTAAATTTTGCATTTTTAACCAGCAACGCATTTTGCATATAAAAATGTTGCTTTGCAGCAGCAATGTACAGGGTGTTACAAAAAAAGCCACGACGGCAAAACGGCTTGTTCCATGTTTTGATGTGAAGTTTGATTATCTAAAAATGCGGGAGACGCATATAAAAGGAGGAATATGGCCTTGTGTAAGCAGTGAAAGACTTGGCTCGACAACGCTTTTCAAGTCTCTGATGTGGTACACACGGATACAAGTACATAAGAGTTATATTTTTGCGCCGCGTTTGCTGTTTAAAAGCTTGCTGAAAAGCGTAAAAACTTTGAAGTTATTTTTCAATTGTCCTCTTCAGTTTAGTCTAAAATCACACCATGTGCGAAATTCTGTAAATTCTGTGCAAAAACAGAAACATCAGAAATTGCAAAATATTGCTGCATGTAGCTTTATCGTTGTTGTTGTTGTTGTTTTGTTGGGATTTTTAGGCGATGTTTTTAGCCAGGGCTAACCCAGAGAAGCGTACAGAACGCCATTGAGTAGGGCGCCCATTGAGTTTTCTCTGTCATTAAGTGCCTACATACCCCTCGGCGGGGCTCGATCCCCCGAGCGCATGTAGTCTAACGCACTACCACCAGGCCACGAGGGTGACAATTGTTGTTGTTGCTAACGTACGCACCGCTGTGCATACAGCAGCACCAGTGCAAAAAGTGTTGTCTTTCGTTGATTTTCACCCTTTTTACCAAACTCTTGTGACAGGATAAACCGGTGAGTCATTGCCACAGAAGGAGACCTTGCGTTCCCCAACGCCTCTGCGATACACTTTGTGCAAACCAGTGTCAGCGATCTAAAGTCTGATCGTTATTTTAGTGGTTTTAGTGGTCGCTAAATGCTAGAAAAAAAGCAAATGTGAAAGTTTCATTTGTCTACAATGTACGAGGGTTGCCACTTCCAACCGAAATAAAAAATAAACGGCGCAAAAATATGACTCTTATGTACTTGTATCCGTGTGTACCACATCAGAGACTTGAAAAGCGTTGTCGAGCCAAGTCTTTCACTGCTTACACAAGGCCATATTCCTCCTTTTATATGCGTCTCCCGCATTTTTAGATAATATTCTGACTTTTACATAAGCCCCGAAGGTCGGACCAAAATCACAATACGTTGGTCACACATTCTTCTAAACCCCGGACAACTCAGGTTTTTCATTTTTTGTTTTTAGGCCAATTTCGCCTATGCTATTTCTACGGCCCATTCGCCCAAAATCGTCACGATTCAGTACCTAGAATTGCTCACATAAGAAAACTGACCCAAAAGCAGTGATCGGCGGTTGAATTACCCTGGAAAACACAGTTTTCTTGTTTTTCATTTCTGGACCGGTTTCACTAAATTCCACGGCCGATTCGCCCGAAATCGTCACGATTCGAAATCTAAAGTTGATCACGTAAGAAAACTAACCCAAAATCTGTTATCAGCGCATTGAATTACCCCGGAAAACACAGTTTTCTTGTTTTTCATTTTTGGACCGATTTCGCCAATTTCCACTGCCAATTCGCCCGAAATCGTCACGATTCAGTACCTAGAATTGCTCACATAAGAAAACTAACCCAGAATCCGTGATCAGCGCATTGAATTACCATGGAAAACACCATTTTCTTGTTTTTCGTTTCTAGACCGATTTCGCCAATTTCCACGGCCGATTCGCCCGAAATCGTCACGATTCAGTATCTAGAGTTGCTCACATAAAAAACTAACCCAAAATCCGTGATCAGCGCATTGAATTACCCTGAAAAACACCCTTTTATTGTTTTTCGTTTCTGGGCCGTTTTCGCCAATTTCCACTGCCGATTCGCCCGAAATCGTCACAATTCAGCACCTAAAGTTGCTCACGTAAAAAAACTAACCCAACATCTGTTATCAGCGCATTGAATTACCATGGAAAACACCGTTGTTTTGGTTTTTCATTTTTGGACCGATTTCGCCAATTTCCACGGCCGATTCGTCCGAAATCGTCACGATTCAGTACCTAGAATTGCTCACATAAGAAAACTAACCCAGAATCCGTGATCAGCGCATTGAATTACCATGGAAAACACCGTTGTTTTGGTTTTTCATTTCTGGACCGATTTCGCCAATTTCCACGGCCGATTCGCCCGAAATCGTCACGATTCAGTATCTAGAGTTGCTCACTTAAAAAACTAACCCAAAATCCGTGATCAGCGCATTGAATTACCCTGAAAAACACCATTTTCTTGTTTTTCGTTTCTAGACCGATTTCGCCAATTTCAACGACCGATTCGCTTGAAATCGTCACGATTCAGCATCTAAAGTTGCTCACGTAAGAAAACTAACCCAAAATCCGTGATCAGCGCATTGAATTACCCTGGAAAACACCATTTTCTTGTTTTTCGTTTCTAGACCGATTTCGCCAATTTACACGGCCGATTCGCCCGAAATCGTCACGATTCAGCATCTAAAGTTGCTCACGTAAGAAAACTAACCCAAAATCCGTGATCAGCGCATTGAATTACCCTGGAAAACACTATTTTCTTGTTTTTCGTTTCTAGACCGATTTCGCCAATTTCCACGGCCGATTCGCCCGAAATCGTCACGATTCAGCATCTAAAGTTGCTCACGTAAGAAAACTAACCCAAAATCCGTGATCAGCGCATTGAATTACCCTGGAAAACACCATTTTCTTGTTTTTCGTTTCTAGACCGATTTCGCCAATTTACACGGCCGATTCGCTCGAAATCGTCACGATTCAGCATCTAAAGTTGCTCACGTAAGAAAACTAACCCAAAATCCGTGATCAGCGCATTGAATTACCCTGGAAAACACATTTTTCTTGTTTTTCGTTTCTGGACCGATTTCGCCAATTTCCACGGCCGATTCGCCCGAAATCGTCACGATTCAGCATCTACAGTTGCTCACGTAAGAAAACTAACCCAAAATCCGTGATCAGCGCATTGAATTACCCTGGAAAACACCATTTTCTTGTTTTTCGTTTCTAGACCGATTTCGCCAATTTCCACGGCCGATTCGCCCGAAATCGTCACGATTCAGCATCTATTCGCCCGAAATCGTCACGATTCAGCATCTAAAGTTGCTCACGTAAGAAAACTAACCCAAAATCCGTGATCAGCGCATTGAATTACCCTGGAAAACACCCTTTTCTTGTTTTTCGTTTCTAGACCGATTTCGCCAATTTCCACGGCCGATTCGCTCGAAATCGTCACGATTCAGCATCTAAAGTTGCTCACGTAAGAAAACTAACCCAAAATCCGTGATCAGCGCATTGAATTCCTACGGACTAGACCTTTTTCCTATTATTTTTCGTAGCTCAGACAAAATTTGTAAGAGTGAAAAGCTGATACCCAGTCGAAATGCTACGAACTGTAAAAAATGCACAATTTTGACGAAAAAAATGCCCGGGCAAAAAATTTTTTAAAATCTACGAATGAAATTACCCCAGGAAACATTTTTGTTCGACTGTGAAAGTGTCGCAGGTAAAAATTGAAAGGGCGCACACTTAAAACCAGGTGAAAACCCTGCGAACTTTTAAAAATGCCCAATTTTTTACCCAAAACAAGGTCTGGGTAAAAAATTAATCCGATTTTCAAAATCTCCGGATGGAATTACCCCAGGAAACATTTTTGTTCGACTGTGAAAGTGTCGCAGGTAAAAATTGAAAGGGCGCACACTTAAAACCAGGTGAAAACCCTGCGAACTTTTAAAAATGCCCAATTTTTACCCAAAAACAGGGTCTGGGTAAAAAATTAACCCAATTTTCAAAATCTCCGGATGGAATTACCCCAGGAAACATTTTTGTTTGACTGTGAAAGTGTCGCAGGTAAAAACTGAAAGGGCGCACACATGTTGATTACATACCAGAAAAAAAAAGGACAAAGGGAAATAAGTAACACGATTTTCAGAATAGGTTTTTCGTGTCTAGAGCGTATGAAAAATCGTCCGATGAAAATTTTTTCGCGGCTCCAAGCACAACTTTGGGTGTTCGTTTCGTGTGCACAGAACCAAGTTTGTGGCTTATACTATGCTCGCTGCAGGGCAGCGAGAAAGTTTGAAAAACGCGCGAGGGGAAAACGGCTCATATTATGCGTGATGCGCTGTCCGCTCGCTGACGCTCGCTCGCGCATCCGCATGATAAAAATCAAACATAACACTTTTTTTTTCTTTTTTCCCCAAAATCGTCATAGAACGGACATCATACAAATTTCTCCCCTTTTTGCATTGCAAAACTTGTAAAACTTCTCCAGGATTTACCAACAACGTTGCTCAACAAGCTATATCAATGTCATCTTTACTCAGCTATTATGAAAGTGACGCAATTCTTGCCAACAAATGAAGCCGAACGGCAAGCAGAAGGATCCAGATTACTTTAGCCTTTATCTGGTATAATCCAGTTTCACGCTCTCTTCATTGCGTGTCGCAAGCGATTTCAACATTTAAAGAAATTTATTTTATATTTATACTTTATGGGATAAATTTTTTTAACAAGCATAAAACTATAATGGAAACGAACCCAACGGAATTAAAGATATGGTCAACAACTGTGTTAGTCCGCCATTCTAAACCTTGCAAACTTCAATAGACAACAAATGAATAAAAACATCGAAGCAGCTTGCAAGAAAATGATTTTTGCTTGACCTTCCCTCTCGAATCAAAATTTACTTGACAGCGTTGACCAGTACCAAAGACGTGGGGCAGGGGGGTACGTACACCCCGAGAAATCTGCGTGGGGACACACACAATTGTTCTAGGGGGGCCTGGGAGCCGCTATAAAAAAGGCTTGGCTTAGGATTAGGATTACGAACCCACAACGACGACTTATTGCAAGCAACCTCTGATGACTTGACATTCTTCATTGTAATTTCAAAGATTTTGCAGCAAAATTTAGCGTTTTCCTTCAAAATTTAAGCGAAAAAATATCATGGGGGGTGGTGGGGCCGTGGGGGGTGCACCCCTTCCACAGAAAATTTTGAAAAATTGTACCCCCCATAGGACCCCTCCCTATGGGGGGTCCCACGTTACCATAGTTTTGGACCCCCCTCACTTTTTGGTCGGCACCCCCCCCCTACGGTACCATACCCCCCTTCGAAATTTTTTTTGGGCCCACGGTGTCGGTGGTACTGCCTTAGGGCTAGGGTTGTTAAACAAAAATGAAAATTTAAAAAAAAAGTGATTAAAAAAAACAAAAATGCCGATTTTTTTTAATTCGAAAATTTTTCCTCTAATATGCTCTGAAAACCTCAATTTTGGCACAATTTTTCGAAAAGTTCAACAAAAATTTTCTTTGATTATACCTCGTAAAACCTTTAGCAGTCGATTTTGGGCCGTTTTACCGACTGATTTTAGGCTACGACAACATCTGCGATGAAGTTTTTGAGCGTCCCAAAGCTTGGCCTACCATTTCCGATGCAGATAAGGTGACGATTCGCCTCGCAGAGCGTCCGATTGTGCTCGCTGCTCCGTTTGCAAGCGCTACGTTGTCTGGTTGCTTGCTGCTTCGTGTCGTGTCGTCGCGACACCATCAGAAGAATTGATCGAATTTCAAGGCGGTATGTTTGTCTTCACTTTAGCATTAGTTCAGCTGGGGACAATTGGTGACGTTTTGGAGGTCAAAACACAAGAAGAGGCATGGTGACGGTTTGGAAAAGGGGTAATTAGGGTTGTTAAAAAAAACAAAAATCGTCATTTTTGTTTAAAAAAAAAAAAAAATTTTTTTAAAAATTCCAAAAATCAAAGTTGTGCTAAATCAATCAGGGAGTCCGAAGAACCACATATGATATGCAAGCGCCTCCCGAATGACTCCCGTATGGCGGAACTTTGCAGATTTTGTTTTGGTGACCTCAATTACCCCTTTTCCAAACCGTCACCATGCCTCTTCTTGTGTTTTGACCTCCAAAACGTCACTAATTGTCCCCAGCTAAGCTAATGCTGAAGTGAAGACAAACATACCGCCTTGAAATTCGATCAATTCTTCTGATGGTGTCGCGACGACACGACACGAAGCAGCAACCAGACAACGTAGCGCTTGCAAACGGAGCAGCGAGCACAATCGGACGCTCTGCGAGGCGAATCGTCACCTTATCTGCATCGGAAATGGTAGGCTAAGCTTTGGGACGCTCAAAAACTTCATCGCAGATGTTGTCGAAGCCTAAAATCAGTCGGTAAAACGACACAAAATCGACTGCTACAGGTTTTACGAGGTATAATCAAAGAAAATTTTTGTTGAACTTTCGAAAAATTGTGCCAAAATTGAGGTTTTCAGAGCATATTAGAGGAAAATTTTTCGAATTAAAAAAAAAAATCGGCATTTTTGTTTTTTTAATCACTTTTAAAAAAAAATTTCATTTTTGTTTAACAACCCTAGGGGTAATTGAGGTCACCAAAACAAAATCTGCAAAGTTCCGCCATACGGGAGTCATTCGGGAGGCGCTTGCATATCATATGTGGTTCTTCGGACTCCCTGATTGATTTAGCACAACTTTGATTTTTGAAATTTTTTTTAATAAATTTTTTTTAAACAAAAATGACGATTTTTGTTTTTTGTAACAACCCTACTTGGGCTTAGGGACGCTCGAAAACTTCATCACAGATGTTGTTGAAGCCTGAAATCAGTCGGTAAAACGGTCCAAAATGGGCACTGCTGGCGGTTTTACGAGGTAATATCAAAGAAAATTTTTGTTGAACTTTCGAAAAATTGTGCCAAATTTGAGGTTTTCAGAGCATATTTGAGGAAAATTTTTCGAATTAAAAAAATCGGCATTTTTGTTTTTTTAATCGCTTTTTTAATATAGATTTTTGTTTAACAACTTTAGGGGGTTTCGATCCAAAAATTTTTTTTGAATCTATCTCTATCAGACAGTTTTTTTTCGGTTTTACTGGACTGGTGAAGCTTTATCGTGGGTTCAAAATGGGGGTCGATCAAAAACTGACTCATTTTTTGTCTTCGAAGACGAAAATTTTTAGATAGATAGCTGCAGCTGGCTGAGAAATTTTTCACATAGATAATAGCTGAACCGAAAAAAAACTGTCTGATAGAGATAGATTCAAAAAATTTTTGATCGAAACCAAGTTGTTAAAAAAAATTATATAAAAAAGCGATTAAAAAAAAAAATCCGATTTTTTAATCGAAAAATTTTCTCAAATATGCTCTGAAAAACCTCAAATTTGGAAATTTTTCGAAAGTTCAAAAAAATTTTCTTTTCTACCCCTTTCTTTTGATTTCGGCTTCAACAACATCTGTGATGAAGTTGTTAAAAAAAAAAAACAAAAATCGTCATTTTTGTTTTTTTAAAAAAAAATTTTTTTTTTTTAAATTTCAAAAATCAAAGTTGTGCTAAATCAATCAGGGAGTCCGAAGAACCACATATGATATGCAAGCGCCTCCCGAATGACTCCCGTATGGCGGAACTTTGCAGATTTTGTTTTGGTGACCTCAATTACCCCTTTTCCAAACCGTCACCATGCCTCTTCTTGTGTTTTGACCTCCAAAACGTCACTAATTGTCCCCAGCTAAGCTAATGCTAAAGTGAAGACAAACATACCGCCTTGAAATTCGATCAATTCTTCTGATGGTGTCGCGACGACACGACACGAAGCAGCAACCAGACAACGTAGCGCTTGCAAACGGTGCAGCGAGCACAATCGGACGCTCTGCGAGGCGAATCGTCACCTTATCTGCATCGGAAATGGTAGGCTAAGCTTTGGGACGCTCAAAAACTTCATCGCAGATGTTGTCGAAGCCTAAAATCAGTCGGTAAAACGGCCCAAAATCGACTGCTAAAGGTTTTACGAGGTATAATCAAAGAAAATTTTTGTTGAACTTTCGAAAAATTGTGCCAAAATTGAGGTTTTCAGAGCATATTAGAAGAAAATTTTTCGAATTTTTTTTTTTAAAAATTGG
This sequence comes from Theristus sp. LFF4_11, assembly GCA_030248135.1. Lineage (NCBI taxonomy): Eukaryota > Metazoa > Nematoda > Chromadorea > Monhysterida > Xyalidae > Theristus > Theristus sp. LFF4_11. The sequence goes on along the minus strand of JASANC010005693.1, from coordinate 51,975 downwards.
CATTTTTGTTTTTTTTTATTACTTTTTTTTTTAAAAAAAATTTCATTTTTGTTTAACAACCCTAGTGCTTAGGTACATGTCATTATTTGGTCATTTTGACCGACGTACTCCATGTTTTTCGATTTGGATGACTTCTAGAGTCAATTTTTAGCGTTGAAATGACTTAACTGAATTGAAATATCGTTTCAGAAATCGTTTTCTTGCAACTAAGAACATGTTTTTTCAGTCGGTAGGCCATGAGATGAACATGATATTTTGTTGATTGGCGTATGTTATAGGTCTACAATGGAGTTGTGCGATATATTGTTAAACAATTGGAGCGGAGATGTTGGTTAATACCACATCACACGACCGTTTTTCAGATACCCGATAACATGGCCACATGTTAAAACTTGCGTGCTGAGCTAAACTAACGTGTTAAACTTGCGTCTGTCAGTTGCCCGCAACGTGATCGCGAAATCATGGTACGTGTTTTCGATACGATGATTTGAAGAGTGGGCTCTCGCCATGTGGCAGATAGCATAGCTGGTTGAACCTGAAAGTAAGTGTCTTGGGGGGGGGGCGACCGGGTCGACAGGGGTTGCCGACTTAGCTACAGCAAACAGGAATTTTTGAACACAGTCAAATTTTGGTAATTTTCTGAAGAGGAACAACTAAGAACGGTTCAATATTCAAGTACACGTCGAAAATTGTCCTGTTTTACTGTTGAAAATGCAACTTTCCCTCTATGAAATGGACATAATTTCAATAAAACACGATTTTCGCTCTTATAGTTTTCCGGATCGTTCTGAAAATAGTCTAGATGAACTCAGCTCGACGAGACGCTTCGAACAAACCTAACTTGTAAAAAAAAATTTTTTCAAATTTTTTTTTTAATTTTAGGGGTGGGTCGGTATGAAAAACGGTTTTTTTTTGGTATAAAAAACGGTATAAAAAACGGTTTTTTATACCAGCGCCAAAAAAATGGCCAAAATAAATTACCGATATTTTACCGCGTAAATTTTGGTTTTTTTCCGGTTTTTTATACCGCCGAAGGACCCAAATTTCAATTTTTGAAATCACTCAAAATGCACTGTATTCCGCATATCCATTTCAATTTTCATTTTCGCCACTTCATAACTTGATGTTCCGGAGAACACAATTCACGCTCTTGGTACAAATAAAGCACCCTGAGACCCGTGTCAAGTGTTGCTGGCAACAGCACGGAATCGTTGCTGTCAAACTGCGACAGCACGGATTCGCAGTCCCCGTCGGCAGCGTCAGCTGCTGCCACTGAGAACATTGCTGCGCTTGCATCGGCAAATTGTGTGGACAGCTCTGATGACGACTTCACTGATGATGATGGTGACGGCTGCATTGGTGATACTCATGATGATGATGATGAATAGACAAAAATCGGGTGAATTGCTAATATTTATTCAGTCAAATTTCCTGAAATTTTGTGTCTTTGAACTCGGAAATTGCTCAAAGTTTTGTTGGTGATGTCGTCGTGCTGTTGTACTGGTGATAGTGACCCGAATCTCCATCTGATTTTTTGCTCTTTCAATTTTGTTCTTGGTTCACTTCTTTCGGCTGTGCGGGTTCGTGATTCTTTTTGTCTTTCGGTGATCTTTTATTTAGAAACGCGGTGAAATTGTTGTGCAGTTACATATCTCTCGATCGTGTCAGTTCAATTGATTTGCATGTATCACATTCCTTGCTGTTTCAAATGTCAATCTGTCTTGCGTTAGTTTTTTTTTGTTTTAAACTCGCATCTGATAATTTTTCTGATGCTGCATTCTCTCTAAGCGCCACCGATTCAAATAAAATCAAGATTGGAATACGTTTCCATTGAAACACATGCAGTTTCTGGCTAGAATTGTGGTCTTTTACTCATTATTCAGCGGTTTGCGTAAAATCAGAGTACCAGAAATTGTCGCAATCACAAGATTCTTCAAATACTGGGTCGGTAAAAAAACTGGGTATGAAGAACCGGACGCGGTATAAAAAACCGTTTCATACACAAGTTCTACCGTGCGATTGATTGCAACGATTGACATGTTTGAAGTGTTTCGTTTGTCCGTTTCCAGTGAATGACGGCGCACTCTCGCAGCATGGCGATTCGTCATCGCAAGTCGACCAGCGTCTCCACGTCGGCGTCGGCGTGCGCCCGTCAGCATTCGCGAGAACCATGGCGACCGGAAAACATGGTTTGTTTTTTTGGACTTTTTTGGAAAAAAACAGGTTTTTTTTTGGACGAACTGTATAAATTGTTAGGTCTGGGTGGTGTATGCCGTATGGCGTGTGTTACGTTTTTTTTGTTGCCCGTTATTTCGGTTCCGCCAAGAGAAACTTGTGTATGCATGCAAAAAGGAAAAAAAGACTGACAATCTGACAATTGTTGCGATTAATCACACATTTATTTCATTCGCGCAGAACCGAAACTGAACACACTAACATAAAACTTGAATAATTCAACCTAAAATTCACTCCGTAATAGCTAAAAGAATTTGCCCATGCACCGATAATTTTGCAGCTAGGTGGATGTACAGTACACACCTTAGCCTTTTCACCAAAACACCCTGTTTGTTGCTGCATCTGCATCCATGTTTTGATTGGCTCTCACAATCGTCTACTATTCGTTTTCATTTTCTGTACGGGCGCTGAGAATTACATGATGCCGAAAAACCGGTGCCGTCCAATTTGTTGCTGCATTCAAAAACTGAAAACTGCACGCTGATTGGACCGTTCGAGGTTGACCAAAGGTCCAAGCGGCAATGCAAGCGCGCTCGTTTCGAGAATGCTGCCTAGCGAATCAGGCTATCAGGCTGTACCTGGTTGCATGCGAAAGCCAAAAATGTATTCCACAATCCACATCAAGACCGGTGGGGCGATTGTGGACTGATGTGATGTGTGACAAAATGTGTTGGAGCATGATAGTTTCGCTGCAGGCCTTTATTCATATCACAATGATATTCAACAACATTCAAATCAAAACTCGTATTTGCTGCCTTTCCGGAATATAAGAAGCCGACGCTGTCTCTGATCGCTTGTGCGTCAGCAATCTGTGATCTTTTATTTTTTGTTCCCGAGACTCAATGCGCGCGTAGACTGGGAGACAGTTTCATGGATGACGCGGGAATTCAAAATTGGAAAAGTGACCCGAGTCCCCTAAGTACGTTTGAGTCAGTTAGACGATTTTGAAATGCCACATAAAGATTGAAACTATTTTCCTTTTACGTATGCAAACCGATTGAGTCGCAGAACCTAAAAATTGATTGCCCTTCTTCCCCGAAAACACTCAGAACATATGTGCGGAATTCTGAAACGCTTTTCTCAACTTTTTGTTCACTGTATTTTTGGAAGCAAACTATTGAAAACATTGAAATTATCGGCTTCAACAACAACAGCTATTTTTCGCTCGATGGGTAGGTAAATATAAATAGCGACCGCATTATGCGCGACATGTGTTTTTGTGACAACAACAACAACAACATGTGTTTTTGTCGCGCAGAAAAAAAAGTGATATGGCAAATATCGCGTGCGCGCATTTTTGTTCACATGTGAGAGAGTCGGTCAGTGCATTGATATGGATGTCTATTTTAGTGGCGGCTTGCAAGCAGCTAAAACTTTGTTAACAAATGTCAGAAACAGCAATGAAACAAATGAAACAACAATGCAGCCATAGTTGTGTTGAGATAAATTAGGTTTGCTTCAACTCGACCGACGGCATATTTGCTTTTCAGTTTCATTTCAACTTCGAAGCACTCCATTAGCAAAACAAGCTCAAGTGAACACCACAAAGGCACTGTTGAACATGCCAAAATAAAAAAAAACGGGAAAACGCTTTTTCCATCCAAATACCAGCGTTTGTTGGGTGTTTTCTTCGTGACGAACTTTGTGTTTGAATTTATTTTCAGACAACGTAGCGATAATAATAAGGCGCATTCGTGAAGCAGTATTTAGTGACGCGTAGCGGCGTTAAAACATAGTTGCGCGTTCGCCGTTCACTAAATACTTGTTTCATGAATGCGTTCTTTGTTTTTAGTTAATAGCACCTGTTTAGCACCTCGCACTCACGTACAGTGGAACATATCAGAATCAGACGCAGACATGTCATCTGTTAAGAAGAGTGGGCGGGCGTTTTGTTCCTGCTTCATCGACCGTCAGGTTCAAAGTTCTCCTTATCGCTTCGTGGTAACGCTGGTAACAAAACGTTTTTTTACATACGAAAACCTTTTTTCTGCAGAAAAACCGGAACAGTACTATTTTTTCTGTTTTTTAGTTATTGCGAGTACGTTTGCGGACGTTGAAAGGAAACTAGTTTCAATCTTCATGTGGCAATTCAAACTGGCCAAAGTGACCCGGCCCTATTTACGGAAAACCGGATCCCTTCACGAATTTTGAATTCCTGCGCCATGCAAGAAACTGTCTGTGTGTGAATTGAGTCTCGGGACCAAAATAAAAGATAGTAGTGTTTAAATCAACACCTAAAAACATTCGCGTCGTTCTCGAAATTGAATTTAGCCACTATAGTTACCATTAAAATATGGTTGTTAAAATCATGTCTGTGGGTTACCAATAAAAAACATCTCACGCGTTTGATCACTATCTTTTATAGACTTTCAAGCAAGTTTGTTGTTTAGTAGATGCATCATAGATTACCGAAAATTAGTGGTGATCGCAAAAAATTTCATAAAGTTACTCATATTGTACCAGGATTTCAATGGGGTTTTAAAACCGATCAACAAGAAAAAGAACTGGTTCTTTTTCACGGCCGTCACCACCCTGTCTCTATGCGGCGTTTCTTCATGCGGTTTCGTGTCTTTTTGATTCATATTGTGATAGACACACACACAGGGGAAGCGCGCACGTCTACACACACACGCGATAATGATCTGGTCAATTTGTGTAAAATTGTGTTCTTCCTTCCGTTTTGCCGTTGCTAGCCGACTAGAGAAGCAGAGAGTTTTTTTATGCGGTTTAATCTGAGGCGAGTTTTACGCCGATTTTGTGGTAATAAGTAGGTTGGCGAGCTTTTGTTCGGGCGTGCGTAGCATCGAACCACTATAATCGGCGAGACGAGCGCGAAATATGAATCACCTCAGGTGGCGGCGGCTGTGATTTTGTTTATTGCGTATTCAATTACCACCACGGGGCACCAACCGACAATCGGGTGGCAAATCAATTTTGTTTACTATCTCACACAAAGTTGATGATGCGCACGCAGGCGGTTTTTACTTGTTTCGATGTCGTTAACAAAAAATTTGATCAAACAGTTCCGTCACACATTTTACTGGCGCGCTTTTTCTTATCTTCCTTCACCACTCACTCCCATCACCTGTTGTCGTCTTGTTTACAGAACGAAACAGTGGTGGTAACAAGAATTCTGTTGTCGATTTTAGCGACCACCAGCCTGCTTATCAATCAATCAACTTCAACACACCAAAGCAAATGGCGATCGATCATAAGAATTGAACACGGCTAGCGCGGCAGCACACAAAACGACATCAACACTAATGGCGTCTAGCGCGTCTGCGGAGGCGGTGCCGGTTTCGTCGCTCAACAAACAACTGACCGGCACCAACAGCGCCGACAGAGAGATCACAAGCACAACAGCGAACTGCACGCACCCTGTACCGGCGGCGGCGGTGACGCGACGCAGCAGCACGCTCAAATCGTCCATCAAACAGCCGGGTGTGCACAAATCTGGCGAGCGCTCGCGATCATCAGCGCGTTCCGTGAGCGTGGTCGAGTGCGTGGACGCGAAAGTGGCCGACTGCAATTTTGCCGCTGCGCATCGTCTGCTGTCGGTGCCGAATCGCGGCGGCGACAGCGGCGACGAGACTGGGAAATCGTCGAGGAAACCGTCGATTTCACTGTTGCACCCGCCGAGTTTCCTCCTGTCGCGTCGCTCGAAATCGCCGCGCCGTCGGAGCGTTCACTCGAAAGTGTCCGTGTCGGTATGGATGGCGTCCGGGTTTCAGTTTTCGTTTTTGAAACGGTGGATCTGAAAGGTTTCAGTTTTGACTTTTTTGAACGTCATGAAAAAAACTTTAAGACCGTTTGCTGGCGTTGAATCAATGTGAAACTGCAAAAAAAACGAAAGACTGAATGACTGCTGTGTAATGTTATGGCAATGTAATGGCAATCAATATGCGCATCCATACCATGAAATGTCTTCATTGCATTTTCGTAATGCGCATAGGTTGATTTTCGCGAATTGTGGTTAAGTATAGCATAATGGTAGCTGAGCTGTCCGTTTAATAAAGTTATAATCGTTAATTTGATTGAATATTTGGTTAAGGCTTGGTGTAAACAGTGGTGGTGTTTGATGTGCGTGCGCATGACACTGCTCGCTTCACGGTGTAATAGGCACAACAACTAAAAGTCTTATACTTTCCATGATATCAGTAAGCAACAAACTATTATTGTTACACACGTGACCACTCCAATCAATCCCATAATTTGTCGGTTTCAAACTTGTTTGTTTGTTTATCCGTTTATTCGGTTGTTTGCGATTGAAGCTGTTTGCGTTGAGTGCATTACTGCTGCATTATGCGTGGCGCTGCTGCTGCCGGCCGATCTAGGGCGAACACTCAGACGAGCATTTATGCCGCCAATAAGCGCATTGTCCAGGAGGAGTTGCCGCCGAATTTTTTCGCTAATTTGTTGGTTCGTTCCGGCTTGCTTTCGCACCATCGGCGGAGTCGGGGTGTCCATAGGTCCGTGGTCCGTATATGTGCGTGTCCACCCGGCGACAGACCAGAGGATCTGCCAAATCGTAATTGTTTTCTGAAACATAAAACGAAAGAAATGAAAGATCAGCGGAAGCCAAAGGCTTCGCAGTGTTTATTAATTTCGTTTTCGGAAGTTTTTTGAGAATATCTTTACTTTTTAATTTACTCTGGATGAACTAATGAACTGTAACTTGCTTTTTTCAGTCACAAAAGCTGCAGTCGCATTGGATCGAACGGACGTTCTCAAAGCTCGAGTGCATCAAGTTCGTGCCGGTGAATGACAAGACCAGCGACCAACAAAAACGGTCCGTTATTGTTTTCGCCGTTTTTTACATCGCTGTGCTGTTCTGAATTTGACTGGTCTTCGTTGATTGGTTGTTTTAGCTCGTGGCTCACTGATGTTTTGGCTGAAAATGATGCTGCATTAAAAAATGTGACTGTGTTCAACGTCAGTTTTTGCTTTGTGGGCTGCGGACTGACACCGCGAGGGCTGGACACTGTTTTTGCGGTTTCGCCCTTGCAACGAAGACCGCTGCAAACCCGGGCTCGTCAGTTCGACAAGTCGCCAGATGTTGATTCACGTTGCACCCTGCGGAAGTGCGCGGCTATGCAGCGGCTTGTCATCAGATGCGTGGACACTTGAACTGAAATGAATGATTGCTTCTTGGCGTCACGAAAAACGTCAAGTGACGTGATCCGTTCTATCATGAGTGGACCTTTTGACAGTAAATCTTTCAAAAAATACAAAAAAAGGTCTCAAATTTTTTTGCAGCTGCGTGTGCGGCCGCTCGATCACGCAGCACGGAGTGGCGACGGCGTCGCCAGCGAACAATCACCATGCGTTAGGCGGCGGCTTGTCCCGGTTGGCGAGTGTCAGCGGCGATGAAACAGCGACGCCAGCAGCAGCAGCAGCGGCAACGGCCGTTGAGACGAGCGCGGTGGCGGCCGAGCAGGCGGCGGCGACGATCACAAACGCTCAGGCATACGCCGGCAATAGATGGACCATAAAACAGTGCACCAGCAGCGCCGGCACGGACGCCTTTGGCGTCATCGAGTTTCAGGTGCACAACTGGACTGCACTGATTCGCTATTGCTTCGATGATCATCGATATCCCATTGGTTTTCATTCTGTTCTGACGTGGTCTTGCTGGAGTGTGAACTCATAAAAATTTACACTCCAGCAAGACTACGACTGAGAACCAATGGGATAGCAAATAACTGAGTGATTCATGGTTTTGTGTTTCGCGACCTGAGTGTTGCACAACAAAACGAATCAGATGAAACAAAGTTTTTTTGGCACGCAAGTCTTATGGCAGTAAGCAACACGCCAGAGGATGTAATCAAGTTCTTCATTCGTTTTTTTTTCAAGTTTCACAATTGTTTGCAACGTGTGAACGTTTTTTTCGCCAGGGTGGCCCGCATCCGCACAAAGCGCAGTACGTCCGTCTGGCGTACGACTCCGACCCGGAGGATGTGATGGAGCTGCTGGACAAAGTCTGGAACCTGCCGCAGCCGACGTTGATCATCACGGTGCACGGCGGCATGACCAACTTTGAGTGAGTCGGTTGATTCTGGGTGTCGTTTGTTCAAAAATTCTCATTGATAAAAGACATTTTTTTTAATTATTCGCGCACCGGTTCCGGAATCCACCAAACTCCGGCGGAAACGGGCAATACTGCATCGGAGCGCAATTTACCCTCGGTCCAGGTTGCTACGGCAACGCGTACAAGTTGTTTAGTAAAAATTCGTTCGTTCATTTCTTTGAAGAGTCGATGAATAATTGAACAGCCCTTTTTTGGTTGGACGTTTTTCAGCTTGAACGCAAAGTTAACGACCGCTTTCCGCAAGGGTCTTTTGAAGGCGGCGAAAACGACCGGTGCTTGGATCATCACCAATGGTGCGTTTCTTCCATATCTGACCATGGGACAATTTGGTGTTGTCTCGTTGACTGGACGACAAAGACCGCATGATGTCGTCAATCAATCTGTGATCGGAATGTGTCTCAAAAAAAACCCGGCTGATGGCGCAATTTGCGACACGGCAGGCATCAACAACGGCGTCGTGCGGCACGTCGCGTCTGCACTCGGCGACTCGTACTCGAGGTCGCGCAACAAGATCACGTCGATCGGCATCGCGCCGTGGGGCATCCTGAAGAAGCGCGAGGAGCTGATTGGACGCGATGTCACCGTGCCCTATCACCCGCAGGTTTGTGGTCTAAAACACGGTTTACATTAGCGACTCATTTTGTCCACATAACTAGTGTGTGATTGCTGTGGAGTTCTCTCCGGCGTTATTGGTTTAATGAAGTTTGATGCAATTTCTGGAACACTTGTGTTGTCTCTCTTGTTTTATTAACACGGTGGTGTGAGCTGTTGCATGTTTGCATTTTGCAGTCAGTTCTCTTAATCATATAGTTGAACATCACCGAAATAAAGGAACAGTTCCTTTTCCCGCCGCCCCCTCACTCGCCACCAATTGATAAAGCACACCCCCTTTAAAACCCGGCCTTTTTTCCAAAAAACTAATTGCTAAACGCGCCTTTAGTGAATAAATTTCTGTATTCTAAGAAGTTGTCAATTGTTGTATTCGCCATCACAACATCAAAAAACCAGCATGAAACCCTCTCTGTCTCACAGGCGTTCTCGCCCAAAGGCCGTCTAGCGGTGCTGAACGACAAGCACAATTATTTCCTCCTGGTCGACAATGGCACCGTGGGTCGATCGGGCACGGACATCATTCTAAGGAAGCGTCTCGAGGAGTACATCGCTCAGAAGCGCACCATCGGGGGCAGGGGCAAACGACGGGTGCCCGTGGTGGGCGTCGTCCTGGAGGGTGGCACGTGCACCATCAGGGCGGTGCTCGACTACGTCACAAATGTGCCGCCGGTGCCCGTGGTCGTCATTGAAGGTATCGTCGTTTATGTTGGTCCCCCGAGACTCAATGCGCGCATAGATAGGTGAACAGTTTCATGCATGACGCGGGAATTCAAATTTGGCAAAGTGATCCGAGTCTCCTAAATAGGGCCGAGTCACTTTGGCGATTTTGAATTTCTACATGGAGATTGAAACTAGTTTTTTAGTATTGGTTGATTTGTTGCTTTTCAGTGGTTTTCTTTTGCTGTTGATTTTGTTGGACAATATTGTGCTGTTGATTGCAGGCTCCGGCCGAGCGGCAGACCTGCTCGCTTACTGCCATCGAATGGCGTCGGACGACGGATCGGGGTGCGGTTTTTTTGTTTTATCATGTTTTTGCAAGCACACACCGATTTCGGAAATTATAGCGAGTTCCCAGAGTTCAAACGAGTTCTTGTGCGGATGCGTTTGAATTTTCTCACTCACTAAGGTTTCAGTGTTACTCTCCGACTCTGTCCAAGACGAATTCGAAAATCCACATGTAACATTGCGCCACTGTTTGCAGTAAACTGCGAGCAGACGCCAGCGAGTACATCATTCAGAAGATCTGCATGGTGTTTGGCGTCACGAAGCGTCAGGCGGAGAACGTGCTGTGCGAGTTGATGCTGTGCGTTCGATTGAAGCATTTGGTCAGTTCGCCAAAACCTCCCAGAATACAAGACAATACAAACTCGCGCATGGACTTAATCGTGATTGCACTTTCTGGTGCCGACCACGCTGATTGACTGCATCATCTCTGGTTGAAGTTAAGGCCCGTTTATACGTGACGCATGCAGACTTGTGCCGTATGCGCACACGTCAGGTATGAACGGGCCTTCAACTCGGAACACGGTGCACCTTTCTTGCAGTGCTGTCACACACAAACGAACACGCACGGACACGTGTATGTGTGTGTTTGTGTCTGACTGTGCAACATTGCTGAGTTATAAGTGTGCACCGTCTTCAGCGTGCACTTTTGAATGCAGCCAATCAGCGCTGACTTAATAACCGAGCGGTTGTCTGTGTAGATCGTGCCCGGCCGACACCATCACAGGCTGAGACACAGCCAGAAAAGGCAACCGGTATGCTGGCGGATGCGCGTTGTTGGTTGCTGTGTGGCTCATGCGCCCGCTGCCATGTAGCATCAATAGAATATCGTTTTTCGGGTTCAGCGACTCAGTGCACGATACAGTCCAACTCTATAACATATCCAATCAGCTGATTGGTTGGTGGTCACGTGATGCGTGGATTCTATGCAAACCAAACTGCGCCTCAACAACAGCAACAGAATGCATGCATCACGTGATCACCAACCAACCAGTCAGCTACAGTATGGCAGAATAAATGAGGCAGTCCTTGTATTCTTCATCAAGGCGGGATCACTCGCAGACTAGGAGTTGTCTTTTTCAAGAGTGCCAAGATAAATAGCAATTGTGTGTGCAAGGGAGAAAGAATGAACAGAATAGCACGAAAAAGCAATTAGTTTGAAAAAACACGTCAAATTTAACACACAATTGCTTTTCTAAACGTCTCTTTTTTTCATTCAAATTTCGCGCGCACCTTACACCCTGAAAAAAGCTGCCACGTTTAATCGGCCATACCGTAGTTGGATATGTTATGGAGTTAGAGTGTTGATGCGAAATCAGTTCCATGCTTGACGCGATGACTCAAAATCGTTTAGGTGACCCAAGTCGGTGGGATGTCATTTGGAAATTTTGAATAGCCGCGTCAAGCATGGTGAAACTGTATTCGTTTCTGTACACGCAAACGCATTGAGTCGCAGAACCAAAAAAGATGTTATACCAATCGCTTATTGACAATTAAGTTTGGAATTTAGACACATGCTAACTCTAGAATTTATAATTGGCGAACAGAACAACACCATTTCATCGGAGGAAAACACGATTTGCTTTTCACCAAAAGTTCCTTCGCTTTTCAGTTCGATCTGTGATACAGGCAGATCTAAGGCCGAATGAATCACTAATACTTGGCGCGGCATAACCACTTGGAGTTTTGATTGAAGCATTAATAAACTTTTACAAATTCATAATTTCATGGTGTGTGGTATAGTACAGTAGGTATGAAAAAAATTCACGATTTCATATTAATATGCTTTCTTTTTTCAGGTGACCGTGTTTAGGCTCGGCGAAGACAGCAACCAAGATATTGATCATGCCATTCTGACAGCTTTATTGAAAGGTGCGAAACAACAAAGTGACCATGTTTTTTTGGTGGGACGGACAGACGCTCACATTGAATTCACGGCAGTGAACACAGAGTAAACGAATAAAGTAGCTAGCTTAATGTGCTGAAATCGGATCAAATTAAAGAAAAAGTTCAAGTTTTCTATTTTGAGCTCCCCTTGGCTCCAAAAACGAAAGGTGCAGCTAATTTCTTTAAATAGGTCACTTTTTGGCAGGATACAGAGCATGCGAAACTTTGAATTACAGTAAGAAAAACGAATGTATCGGGTTTGGTTGGAATCAAAAACCGCATTCGCACACGCTTCTGTTTTTTTTTTCAACCCGAATTCGTTCTTTCTACCTTCGACGGGCTCTGTACTTTACTGAAAATGTGACAGGTTGCAACAAACATGCTGTACCACACTTCGGTGGTTTTTTGCAGGGTGCATAAGCAGGCCCATGTGAGTGTGACAGTGCCGTGGCACGGGAAGAGAACAAAATCAATCAGGGCAAAATCAATCAGCCTTGAAACATCAAGGCAAAATCAATCTGTTTTGGGGCAAAATCTACGGGCAAAATCACTCTGTTTTAGGGCAAAATCAATCTTTTTCAAGGCAGAATCAATCTGTTTCTAGGCAAAAATCTAATGCAAAATCAGTCTCTGCTTCAGGGCAAAACCTATCGGCGCCCGATCAGCTTCAACTGGCGCTCGCATGGAATCGAGCGGACATCGCGCGCAGCGACATCTTTGTGCTCGGACAAGACTGGCCGGTCGAGTCGCTGCATCACGCGATGTTCGAGGCGCTGATCAATGATCGCGTGGACTTCGTGAAATTGTTGCTCGAAAATGGCGTCTCCATGGCACGCTTCCTGACCATCGAACGCCTCGAGGAGATGTACAATACGGTTGGTGACGGTTTCTTGGCGATGGACAGTTCTTAGAGATGAGTGAGTGACGTTTCTTAGATACATTTATTGCGAAATCTCTGGTGCTTAGACCGGTGATATTTTGTTATATTGTGTGGCCAAACTGTGATTCATTACAACCAATCAGCGGACAGACAGCCTTTGAATTGGGCTTAGGTTGGCTTACTGTTTGGTCAAACCAACCAACCAGTCGGCACACGAGATTCAAGCAATCAGACGACCGAAATTGCAGGGGTTTTGCATTTTGACTCCATAGCACAATCAGTCGGTGCGCTGAATTGAAATCAGGGGACATTTGTTTCTTTCTTTTTCATCAGTTTTTTCTGTTCTCATCCGAGGCAAAGCAAAACGAACTTTCTTCTCTCTCGTTCCGTGTCAGGACAAAGGTCCCGAGAACACGCTCGGCTACATCATGCGTGACGTGGTGAGCAAATTCACGCCGGGTACCGACAAATACCGGCTGCCCGACATTGGACTACTGATCGAAATGCTCATGGGCCACGGCTACCAGGCAAAGTACACGACGCATGAATTCAGGCAGCTTTATGAACTCGAACAACGAAAACAACAGGTCGGTTGGAGAAGTTAAAAGTGTCAGAAGAAGTTTGTGGAAACATTAGCGTCTTCGGAGTTCGCAGAAATTATTACAGTCTTACGTTAGGTATCTTCAAGCGCTCCACCCTCCCTTCTTGATCATGCCCATGCGTTTTTTCTTTATTCTCTTTGGCGCAGCGATAATCGCGTTGCATTTTTCTTTGTTGTGTAGGCTTCATTCGTTCACAATTCTTGACCTGTTTTTTTCATGATCTTTCAGGTTGGCTTTAATAGTTCTGTCTGAGAATGTTCTTTCGTTGTGTGTCTACTCTGTTGTAATATCAATCGGTGGGTCGGGCAATTCAAAGAACAGTTCATTCCGTGGTGATTGGGTAATCTGTTGCATTTTTCTCTTTCTCTGTTTTGTTCCCTTTGATGTAGTCTTTTGATCTGAATACGAATATTTTCAATTTTATTCAGTGGTACTTCTTGAAATTGCTGTTCGATGGTTGTAGTGTGGTGCTTCTGTGGTGACGCGCTTCACCCACCCCCACGACACCAAGCCGCTCTGTTCTACACAGCCAACACCAATCAGGTTCGTCGAGTACGTCGGATGCTTCGTGAGCTCGACGTCTCGCGACTGAGCATGAACTCTCAGTGGTCGCAGAGCGACTGGTACCCATGGGGCACCAGTCCGTTTGCGTATCGCAAAACCGTTGCACTGAAACGATTGAATGAATCGGTAATACTACGGATGCGATGTCGGAAAAATTGACCGCCTTCCCTCTTGTGTGCGTGTGCGATCATCCCTCCGTAGTGTCTCTAGTCTGAGTCTCTAGTGCGTCGGAGTGTGTGTGCGCTTTTTCCGGATAGCGTAGCGTGTGGATGTGCTGTGTTCTACACTCCTACGAACCCCCTTTAAAAACCTGACATGGACGTTGCATGAGGCTGCCAAGCAGCAAGCTAGAATTATAAATTAACCGCAATTGTGTGCGCCACAGTGTTTCCGATTTTCTCACGCGGCTTCACAAATCCCCGGTGTACCCTACTGTGCAATAAGTAGCACGGTTTATATGATTGCTTTTTTTTCAAACAATTTTTACCTCTGTATATCTTCTAACTTTTTCTTGACCCTTCCTTTTTCAAGGGCTATCCATTCGGTTGGAATAATATTTTTGACACCATTCATCGAAATCGTGCCAAGACCAGCGTCGACGTTTGGTATCCGTGGGGCACGTCGCCGTTTCACGCCCGTCGACAGCAGGTCCTTGAAATGTGTTGTCCAGCTTGACGCCATCAGATGGGTGTGATGTGGTGGCGGAGTAGAAAATCTATTGCTTTTTTCTTCTCTTGCCGAGCCAAAAAAAATGACGGAAGTATTCCTCTAACTATTTCGCTTTTAGCTGGACACTTGGGGAAACGCTTGTAGCATCTGTCTCTGTCCGTCGGTCCCGAGTCCTCTCATCCAATGATCCAATCATGCTTTTCTTCTCAGTGTTCAGCGCAACTTCTTTTCCTGTCCTATTTATTGATTTGATTGAATGATTTGTTTATAGGGGTGTGGGGTGTCGGTCGAGTGTAATTACGGTGGCGACGGTTTCGATTGTGACACCGTTTGATAATGATCATTGATCGATAATAACTTTGCAACCTAGTGTCGGTTTTAACAACTGATTTTCTGGTCCGATGTTCATTAACGTGGTTGTCCAAGAGAGCACTCAGTTTCAGCCAATGTAATTGTCTGCCTTTCTTGCAGATGCGTCGCCGTATGCATTTTCCGGTGCCCCCACGACACACGCATTCGCGGAACACTTGCAAATCGGACGATTGTTTGTTTAGACATTGTTTGTTTTTGTTTTGAATTTGAATTTGAATTGGCGGGGACAGCCTTTGAGCTTTGCTCGGTGCTGGCATATGGGTGCACCAGTGATCCTGGTGCCTATCTCGATTTCCGTCGCTATGTTCTTAGTTATCGCTTGGTCGCATTTGAATGAACACTTGCTAAGCAAGCTGTAACTACAACCAATCAGCGTGCTGAACGCAACTCTAAGCGCTGTTGCAGTGGCGGAGTCACCGCAGAACAACGGTCAGCCGCAGTGCACGTTCAAGTACCCGTTCAGTGAGCTTCTCGTCTGGGCGGTGCTCACCAAACGGCAATCGATGGCACGACTCATGTGGCATCACGGAGAAGAGGCCATGGCTAAAGTCGGTTCAGTTCAGTTTTATTCTGCAGTGCACGGCATAATACCAGAGAAGTGTAAGAAGCAAGCCAAAAAAGTCGGTCTGCTTTAAGTTTTTTGTTTCTGATGGAGTTTGTGAATTTTTGCTGAATTCGGACGTTTTTATTTCGTTTCTCTAGGCGCTAGTCGCATCGAAGCTTTACAAGACGTTGGCAAACGAGGCAGCGGACGATTACCTCGAGGTGGAGATCTGTGAGGAGCTGAAACAGAATTCAGAGTAGGTTGATCGATAGTCTCAGTCAATGTGAAATCAGGAGTATGAATTCTTCATGACGGCAAAGAAAATCAGTGTGCTGTAGCTTAGCGTACCGTCAATCACTGTTGCTAATTATATCACCAGTGTTTTTTTCGTGTATTGTGGATTTATTCAAACGTGTCCGGACTAGCGTGACGTCATTTTATTTAAAAACGCCCGTTTGTCAAAGTACAGGCACTAAAATTTCAGTTTAGTGTGACTGATTCGACATTCACCATTTGTTTACGGGAAGAAATCGGCTAAACGGATAGTCTGGTTTGCAGTGAACGACAAGCGCATGTTTTGTGGCACATGACGTCATTTCAGTGGGACACGTTTAAAAAAAATAGGCCATACGCATTTTAGCGTGTTTAGTAACTAGCCGCTAAGTGCTATTTCCAGAAATGCATATTCGCTTTGACCCCCGCACCAAATTATGGATTCGTTGAAGTGGTTTTGGTCGCATCTTAAAGGTGTGACAACAAATCAGCGCAGATCAGTTTCCATAAGAAAAAAACAACAACAAAAAGTGCGCACGGAGTGCAGGGAGTTTCGGCGGTACTCGATCGAGCTGCTCGACCAGTGCTACAAAGCGGACGACGACAAAACGTTGCAACTGTTGACGTACGAGCTCGAGAACTGGGGCCGCCAGACGTGCCTCTCGCTGGCGGTCATGGCGAATAATAAGGAGTTCCTGGCGCATCCGTGCTGTCAGATTCTGCTCGCTGATTTATGGCATGGCGGACTCCGGATTCGCCGGAACTCCAACTTGAAAGTGCTCCTTGGATTGCTGGTGCCGCCGTTCATCATGTTTCTCGACTTCAAGACCAAGGCTGAATTGCTGCTGCAGCCGCAGACTGCCGCCGAGCATTTGGGTGCGTGTGTGGGAGGAGATCGGGAATCAGTTGCTTGTTTGATTCGGAACAGACGCTACAATTTTGCACGATTGAACGTTGTTTACTGTTTAGTGAGCTGGTTTTTTAGGTGCATATATGAGGTGTATAATACTCGTGGAAATTTCCAAATACACTTAAAATTTTAGGCTTTTTTGCCCTTTATTTCCGTTCCGCCAATAGAGGAAACGTGTGTATGCATAATGCATCCAAAAAGGAAGAAAAGACTGACAATCTGATAATTGTTGTCGATTAATCACACATTTTTCCATTTGCACAGAACCGGAACAGAACACACAAACACAAAACATAAAAATTTAAACCTGCAACATTTACAAAACGTTTACACCGTGCACCTGAAAATTTGCTCGTACACCTCGAATTTTACAGCAAGGTGGATGTATACACGTCAGTTGTTTCTGGATGTATACACGTCAGTTGTTTCACTAAAAAACCCCTGTAAGTAAGTACCAACACGAAGAATGTCAATTTTCGTTGTCATCATTGCGATGTTTTCGCGTTCGAATGTGAGTTGCGTTGTGTTCTTTCAGACGACGTTCAGAGCTCCGCCAGCTCGAGCACCGCGTCCTCGTCAGCCTCCTCGGACAGCAGCGAAGACGACGAGAATCTCGATTTGGAGGTTCTGCGTTTTGTTGCTCTTCGGTTGTGGAGTGCGCCATCCGCTTTTGCTGCTCGTGGATCGGTGCCACGTCGCGCACAGACGTTTGATGCACGCAATGACGGATATCGTTCTACTTCTGCTTTTTATACAGTCCGTCTGTCTAATATAAACAACTAACTGATTGGCTGGTTGCACACACGTGCAGTGTTCTCCGTGCATTCTGTGCAGTCACACTCCGCCTCCACAGCAAATGCCTGCACCGAATGCACGCGTCAGCCCAAACAGAATGCGCGCATCAACTGCGCGTGTGTGCAACGAACCAATCAGCTAGTTGTACATGTATATCAGCCAGATGGACTGTAGCGCTCATTCCGTCCCACTGCAGCTCGCCGACCAGCACTCGCGCGAAAGCTACACGCTGAACCCACTACGTCGCGTGTTCACACGCCGCCGCCGCAAGTCGCTCTCGCAGACCATGGACGACAACAACAGCGTGTCGATGTTGGCCGACGGCAACGGAGGCGCTGGCGGCGGTGGCTCGGGCGCCTCCGTCGCCGGCAGTCTGAACGGCGCCAGGGCGTACGTGCGCTCCGCATCCGCCGGCAACACCGACCGGCTGCATCGGCTGAGCATCCGCAATTGTGCGTGCTGCTTTCGTTTTGTGTCGCATTGGTTCACTCTCACTGGCTGGCTGACGGCACTCCGCCAGAGTTGAATGTTCAGCTCAACGGGGACGTGAACGGGTTATCACTCACAAGCCCGTTCTCCGCTGATTTTCTGGTGAATGAGAAGAAAAAATAAAAGGGCATTCATGAAGCACTTTGTAATGACCCGCGTTGCTATGTTTTAACGCAGTTACGCGTCACCAAATACCGCTTCATAAATGCCGCTTTCATGCATGCATGCATTGCAGCGACTTTCAGAAGATACGTCACTGTCACACAGTATACGTACTTGCATTTGTTTTGTTTTTCTTCCAATCGCGACGACACATTGCTGAGCATGCAGATGAGTGATCACGCATTGCGTCTCGTCACAAAACGAAGCACTTTTCAGTGGTGAAAACGCGCGCTGGCTCCGATGGCGTCGGCAACCAGCCGACAGCCGGCGACGCGCCAGCGGCAGACGCCTCCCGGCCTGCGGACACCTCGTTCATACATCGAGGCGTGAGTTTGCGCGTTCGTTTCGCGCAATGCCGATTTCGCACCGCTGACAGCCTGTCCGGTCGTGTCGGTCAGGCTCACGTCAGCCATAGCACAGCACTGTCCGTGTCTGCGCATTGTGGCACACATGGACTAACCGTTGTTGTTGTTGTGTTTTTTTTTATGCGTTGTTTTTAGCCAGCGTTTTTAGGCGATTTAGTCACCGCTCGTGGCCTGGTGCTGGTGTGTTAGACTATTGTCTGTGCGCTCGGGGGATCAAGCCCCACCGAGTGGTGTATATAGGCACTTAATGACAGAAAAAAACTCGACGGGCGCCCTACTCAACGGCGTTCTGTACGCTTCTCTCGGTTAGCCGTGGCTGAAAACGTCGCCTAAAACCGTTTGCGTGTCGCTCTTTGCCAGCCGGTCGTTTTCAATGCCCGATCATTTCAGCCGCAGTCCGGCAAATCGCTGAAGCTGCGCCGCAAGTTCTACGAGTTCTACGTGGCGCCGATCACGACGTTCTGGTCATACGCCCTGTCCTACTCGCTGTTCCTGGTGGCGCTGACGTACATGTGCCTCGTGCGCACACCACGCCTGCCGTCCTCGGTCGAGTTGTTCTGCGTCGCGTACGTCGTCAACGTCGGATTCGAGCTCATTCGAAAGGTGACTTTGAATTTGCCGACTGGCTGCCACGGTCGAATTGGGCATCAGCGGCAAACGGCTGATTGCGTTGCGCTCGCTGATCGGTCGAACCAGCTCGATGCTTCCAATTCAGCTTGTCCAATGCTAGAATGCATGAAATCTCCATATGGTTCACAGTTTGACGGTGGCTGGCTGACTGGCTTTAAGTCAGATCGGCAATGTCGGGTTGTCTGATTGTTGGAAATCCAAGAAACTAGTGCAGTTATTTCCAGCGGGCGCATTGTAATTGACACCTCACCAGTTGTCTGTGTTGCACCTGTTTTTTTCTTTGCCACGCCAACTTTGCTGCTCACAGTGCATGTCATCTTTCCTGCCAGCTGGTCATGTCCGAGCCGATGTCGCTGACGAGCAAGCTGCGTCTGTTCTTCCAAAAACAGTGGAACGTGCTGACTACGCTGGCCGTGCTATCGTTTGCGACCGCGCTGATCGTGCGCTTGCTGCCAGACGGCCGCGACACCGGTCGCGTCATCTACACGTGCACGTCGGTGCTCTGGTGGATTCGGTTGCTCTCGATACTCGCCGTTCACAATCGCCTCGGACCGTATATCACGATGGTTGGGAAAATGGTACGCTGTGGAGAGTGATGGGCACGGCACGCATTGGGTGTCGTATGTTGTTGTGCTGGCGAAGCAACCAGCTAGAAAAGTGCTGTGAAACTGGTCGGTTGCTCACGCAATACGTGTCATGTGTTGTTGTGCTAGCGAAGCAACCAGCTGGCACAGTGGTGTGTTCAGTGCCTCAGAACGCTTCAGCTTCAGAACGCGAACGGCTGGGCGCACTGCGGCGCATGTCGCATGTTGTTTTTTGTGGGTCACACATGGCTCTATTTTAGAAACTAGATTTGAACTGATAGTGCTGACCAAGCACCAAGCACATCACCAACGACCACATCACCAAGCAGCCAATCAGGCGAGGTCCTTGACTCGAATCACGAATAAAACGCATGATGTTGAGTCTGATTAGCGTCCGACGCAGATTTTCTCGAGTAAAGTTCCCAAAACAACTGCTCAGGTGATCCAAATGATCTACATCGTCACCATCCTCGTCGTTGTACTGATCGCGTTTGGATTGGTACGCCAGTCGATCACATATCCATACGAAGAGTGGGACTGGATCCTGGTGCGCAACATCTTCTACAAGCCGTATTTCATGCTCTACGGCGAGGTGTACGCCGCTGAGATTGCGCCCTGCGGCGACAGGGGTCTGTTTTGTTGCTGGCTGCATTGTTCACCGGAATTGACTGCGCCTGGTCTTGATTTTGCTGCCTCTTGTAAATCCCAAAAACCACTTTTATTGCGCAAATGTTTTCCAATCGACCGGTTTTTGCACAACGTAGTATGCACCCGAAGGCGCAGCCTAAGCTCCCTCGGTGCATTGTATTTCTACTAACTGTGCTGTGTTTCGAAAGAGCTGAATAAAATTGAATTGACATGAGTCTACTGTTTTGTCAGGCGAACAGTGCGTTCCCGGCCAGTGGATCGTGCCGTCACTGATGGCCATCTTCCTGTTGGTCGCCAACATTCTGCTGATCAATCTGCTCATTGCGGTCTTCAAGTGAGTGAATCAGAAACCTTTTCTCGTGGAGAGTTTCTGTTGCCTGTTGAACTTCCTTTTTTTCTTTTGAACGGTTTCGCAATCTCGCGATCTTACTGTTTTTTGCAGCAACGTCTACCTCGCGATGGACAACATCTCTCATCAAGTGTGGAAGTTCCAGCGTTACGAGCAAGTGATGGAGTACGAGCAGTCGCCGTTTCTGCCGCCGCCGTTCACGATTCTGTGCCACGCGTTCCTCGTGTACAAATGGTGTCGTGGCGTGCAGCGAGCGCGCGTGATCCGAGAGAAACTCGATGGAAAACAGTACATGTTCGATTACGGACTCAGTGAGTGGCTGAATTGTGTAACTTTTCGCTCAGTTTGACAGGTTTAATTTGATTGCGTCATACTGGTGCGACCAATCAGTGATCGAACATGAACCAGGTAGCTACAATATAATAATTGCAGAGCTCTTCCTGGAGGGCGAACACGTGGAGGAGTTGCACGACTTTGAGGAGGAATGCATGGAGGACATGACGCGCAAGAAGGCCATCGCAAAGACGAGCTCGAACGAGGAGCGCATTCGCATTTCGCAGGACAAGTGCGTCTTAAGGGGCATTCATGAAGCAGTATTTAGTAACAGCTATGTTTTAACGCAATTACGCGTCACTAAATACTGCGTCATGAATGGCGCTTTACTTTGATTGTAGCCTCGTCCGGGACTTTTATTTCAAAAAGAGCTTCTCTACTCGATTTCAATCTAATTTTCATCGCTTACAATTTCACTGCGCTTCCTTGTTGCTTTCAGAGTGGAATTCCTGCAACTCGGTCAGAGCGACCTGCTGCAAAAGGTGCACGAATTGACCAACTACCAGCGGCACGTCGAAGATCGACTGAACGAACTGACGAACATACTCGGTCAAATCAACGACGACCCGTTGTTGTCGTCGCGCTTTGGCGGCATTGTTGCGGTAAATTTGAACTCATCCAATCAAGGTCAATCAGAAAAATTTGGTTCCCCTCAAGGTTTCAATATTACGCTCGTCGGTACAGGCAGCCAACGCAGGTACTTGCTCTGTTTTGCTATGTGGCACGGTTGTCAGCTCAGTTTTCTGTCTGAATTCCGACGGTCGTTTGGGTTGACTTGTGACCAAGCACATCTGCGTTAAAAACGTCCGCTCAACAGTGTCAGCACTCGCGCAGAGTCGCCACAGTGCGCAGTACTAACACAAGACAAAACGGGCGTCTGACTGCTTCACCTCCGATTACAGGGCAAACGAGTTCGCAAGAAGTCGCAGTCGCTTCCACCGATGGAAGCCGAGGAAGATGGCCTGGAAGCAGGCGGATTGGCTGAGCAGACGCAAGACGCTGCGACGCCTGCAGCGGCAGCCACGGAGGCCGCGGGGGCACCGACGCTGCCCTCGTTCACGTTCACGCCACCCGACGCCGAGGAGGTGTGCTGTTTGAGCGTTTTTTCGATTCTTCTGACGACAGACGCAATCTTCTAGTTGTCTGCTGAGCAGTTCAACGTCACATGTTGGCTCCAGGGTTTTTTATTAAAAACAGTAACTTGCGCCGGTTCTGGAAGCTCCACATTCCTGCCTGCATGGAGAATTTTTTTACCTGCATGAAATAATTTCAACAATTTTTTTGGCTCTCTGATTGGCTACAACGGCTAGTATGAGTCGGTGCGGCCAATCAGCGTGTCACCATGGGCATAAACAGCAGTTTGCGAACTTCATGCAAAACGTTTGCAACTCGAATGAAGATCAACGCGATCACAGTCTCAATGGGCGACTGAACGTTTCAGCCGGAAGCGACCGACGTGCTCGCGAGCTCGTGCATGTCGCCGACAGCGACGCGTCGCCCCGCGTTCGCGCGTCAACGGAGTGTACCGCCGGTGTGCGAGGAGCCGCCGTCGTTCGTCGCAGCCACATTTCGCAAAACGTCCGCTGCCGTCTGGCCGTCGCCGGTGCGACGCCTGTCCGTGAGCGACGGCGCCCCAGACGACATGACGCCGCCGCCGCCGATTATGCCCGGCGACGATGAACTCGTCAATATTGGCACCTCCGATAGGGACGGTCGGTTTGGGGGCCGGGGTGTGGTGACTGCTGATTGTTTGCACCAGCAATGGGTACACTGAAAACTCGTTCGGCGTCCGAGTGAACGTTATCGTCGCGTCCATGGCGTAGCGGTAGAACTTCGGCCTACAGTTCTGTAGGTACCGGGTTCGAACCTCGCTGTGGACAAGACATACTCGTGGAAAATTAGAGTGACCAACGAACATCTAATGGTCTATTCCCTCCTGAGCCGAGGGTAAAATTGGGCTCGGGGCAGTATTGCCCGTCTCTGCCGGAGTTTGGTACCTTCGGGTTTCCGGAACTGGCGCGCGTACAAATAAATAAAATAAATAAAAATAAACGTTCTGGAGGCGGTTGCCACGTGCAGCATGCCTGACGCTAAATTAGATTGGAGCGATCTATTTTTTGCCAGTGGTGGTACTCAACCGTTCAACCAGAGTGCTGCAACGAGATTTCAGATTTTCAACAAAAAATCTCAAATTCGCACAGAGTTTCGTGTTACTTGTTCGTTGTGCTGCTGTTCAGACAATTGAAATGTGACCAGTGGAATGTAATGAAATGTAACCAGTGGATTGTAATGAAACGTACATTTACTTGTATTGAAACCAGTGGATTGATTGTAATGAAATGTACATTTACTTATATTGTAACCAGTGGAATATAGTGCAATGTACCGTTGTTTGTTCAGCGCGCGGCATGAGCACCTCATCAGACATGGGCATGGACGACGAGGGGGTGCCGTCGGCGTCGCATGGGGCGAGCACGCTCAAACGAGCGAAACGCAGCTACGTCATGAAACAGGACGAGATGCTCAGGGAGTATGAAGAGGTTCGTCAGTGGATGTCATTGTCGCTGCGCAGTGCTGCGGACTGCTGGTGCAGTTTCATAGGATAAGAGAAGTTTCGATTTTTTTTTTACCGTGTGGTCAACCGTCGTCTGATATCTGAGTTCGCAGCGGCACGTTTTCCACTTCCAACTGACAAAATGTTGCTTGTGCGTTTGCTCATTTGTCTTGTTTCGTGTTTTTGTTCAGGACAGCAGTCGCATCCAAGGCGGTCTGATCGGTGAGCGTATCCGCCGCGAGACGCTGATCGACATCGACGACATCAAAGACCAAGAGGTGCAGGCGTACCTGCACTGTCTGGCCGAGCAGGTCACCGAGGCGCACGAGCAGCCGATGCTCTTCGACGCCAGCTCGTTGTCGTCGGCGAAACTGGAGGTTCGATTTTTGCATTTTGATTTTTGCAATTGCATTTTGATTTTCAATTGTTTTGGCGTTGATTGGCTGTCTGCAGAGCTGTCTGTGTGCACGTTGGCGAAATGGTTTTTCGTTCATAGGACGAGCAGGGATTCGACGGCGTCAGTGAGGCGCTGCTGAAACAGACCGATCCACCGACGGTGTTCTTCAGTGAGCGGGTGCAACAGACACTGGCCGGCGCGTCACATACTGCTGGTACGATCGAATGGAACATCGATTTTTCCTGACATTCCCCTGCTACAACAACTGTGCGCTGCATACGCGTGCTGTTCGAATGCCCTCCAGAATGCCCAGTTACGTTTCAAAGGAGACTCCGCCTCTTGCAGGTGACACGGATCGCCCGAGCAGCTCCGGGCGCCGTGCGTCGGTGCCGACCGTCTCAAGGAGTGTGCCCGTTCAGACGCACACTCAGTTCTCGTTTCCGGGTGCTTCGACGACCGCTGCGACGGCGGCTTCCGAAACGGTGGATTTGCCACCAACGGCGTTTCCGTTTGACACTCATGATCTACAGGTGGGTTTTGGTTGATTGTTGTTCATTGTTGAATGTTGAATGGAGTGGCCTTCAAGTGGTTTGCGAAACGAAATGCGCCTTTTTATTTAATGGCAGTTTTTTTTGACAGAATGGTGTTGTTGTTTGCTGCACAGCCTCCCTAATACTGGACTGTTTTTTTGTTGTTTGCCTCAGCAGCGTTTTTCTGGTCCAGCTGTTTGAGCTTAGCTTACCTTCACGTGGTTGTTGTCAGTGTTTTACACCTTTTTTCACACATGCACACCGCACCGGAGGTTGACGTACACCAGAGTGGTATTTTTCACGACAAAGCGAAAGGCTTTCTAATTTTGTCGCTCACCCGCTGCGCTAACTAACAAACCGCAAGCAAAACCAATCCACTGCAGTTTGCCAAAAAAAACATATCCATTTTGTCCGACTATACAGAACGGCGGTCTCTTTGACGACGACGGACTGGAATGCGATTTGAGCGGTTGGCCCCCGCCAGCAGACAAACCGACTGCGGGCGTCCGTCGATGGGCGAGCTCGCGGAGTCACGAGCAGCGCGCGATGGAGCTGGACGCGCAGCTGTGCCTCGAGTTGGCCGAACAGCGCCTGCCGATGCGGCCGTTCGCAAGTGAACGCCGCAAGGAGCATCGACCTTCGGATCGCTCCGTCAGTAATGCGGCGGCCGAGACGACGAACAACACCGGTGAAGCGAATAAGGCGGCCGCAGACGAGTGCACGCGAACATCGACGACAACGACTTCGGTCGCGTCGAAGGCGAACCGGACGGATAGCGGCGCGACAAGCGACAGCGAGGGCAGCGCGAAGCAGCAGGACGCCATGCGCCAAGCGAGGCGCAAACGCCGAATGCGGCGCAAGGAGAAACGCCAGCAACACCAGTGAACCGGACTGCGGTGGCGATTGGTGCTTGCTATTTCTGGAGATGTCTGGCTTGGCTCGTTGCTATTTGCAGCGTTGTACACGACTGTGGTTTTTTCGTGTGTCTGTCGTCTGTGTGAGCGTGGTGGTGATCGCCAATCGTGTTGTGCTGTGCTTTGTAATGTTCGTCACAAATGTACCATTTCGATCGTGATGCGGTGGTTCTTTTCGCATTTTACAGATCTTATACAATTTTGATTTTGTAACAAAGTCTTTTGTGCTAAAAAAATCATTGTTCGCTGTTATTTTACAAGGTGTTTCTTGAACAGGGCAGTTTTTTTGTGTGTCGGCTGTGTCGTCCGTCTAAGTTTTTTTATTCGTCAATTTTTGTGTAATTTCTGTCGCTAGTCACAACCAGATCGCATCACACTGTCGTTTTGCTCGGAATTGATGCTTTCAAAATAAAACTGTATAGATCAACACTTCAGGCTGCTTGTTGGTTGCTAGTCTCGATTTTATGCTTCTGCAACAGATGTCTTCTGTTTTTTGGTCTCCTTTGTCTTTGTACGAATCCACTTATGGTGAACGGTAGCTTGTCATTTTTTTTGCGCGTACGGTGTTGGTAACACACCCTGTGCTTTGCTGTCTGATGTCCGTTGATATCTGCATATGTTTGTTGCTCAGCTTGTTGTGTTTTTTTTGCTAGCAGCTTTACGATGTGCCTTTTTCGAAAAAACGTATATCGAATAATTGGCTAACAATCATCAATTTTTGTATTCAGGATTTGAAACATTATCGCATCTGCTACAAAATTTGTTTTTGTTGTTTGAGTTTCTCTGAGATTTTTTGTTTCAAACATTTTCAGGACTCTGCGTCGACACCTGAAGAGCCGCTCAGTTTGATGGAGTTTTATGAGGATGACTGAAATTATTTTGTTCATTTTAGTGCCATTTTCGGTAGTTTTAGCATGTTTTGATTTTGTTTTGATCGACCGAACCGACATTTTTTGTTTCTGAGAATGTGCCGTCATAAAATTTTGTCTTTTTATGCATGCCAGTCATAAAAAAACGTTTTTTTTGTTTATAAATTCTCAAAACAACATAATATTTTTGGCAATGCCAGTTTATTTATTTGCTTATTCTTGTTTTTGGCTGTCTGAGAACCGTTTCAGATATTCAAACTTTCTGCTTCAATAATCTGTGATTCGATTTTTCAAATGGTTTTGATTGATTGATTGATTGATTTTTGTGCTGCAGTTTTTTTAACTGTTTGAACGGGGTAACTTGCTCCACCCTTTTCAAGTTGAGCCTTGCTCAACAAAAACTACAAACAGAAACGAACACGAACGTTGATTCTGCTTCGCTCACTTCTTTCTGCCAACATTTAGATGCTTTTTTGTTTGAGGCCATGAAAGTCATGTTTGATGGCAGCGATTTATTTATTTTTGCTCTTCTCGTTTTTTTTCATGAATGAACTTGACAATTTTTCGTGATGTTACGGGAATGCTTTTTTTCAGATTGATTAATTGCCATATTTGTATTGTGTCTTGGTGCATGTTGATCGAATCTTTGATGGGCTCGATCTTGATTGGCTGTCCTTTTGAATGTTTTTGGGACAGCTTTTTGCTGGTGTGATAAAATTCGTGAAAAATATTGGAAGAAAGCGAATTCCAAAACAGAACACCCTTGTCGTTCACTGACTTGTTGGCTGTAGACTGATTTGGTTGGTTGAGTTTTCAGGAAATGCGTGACTTTTTGCTTTTTTGAGTGACCATTTCACATTTTTCACTTTCAGTTCGCAAATGCTGCAACAACGGTCTCGAATTTTTTTTATTCGCAAGACAAACGTTATTGTCAATTCCACACCGACAACAAGTTTATTGAGATCACGAAACAAAAACAAAATAGAAACGAAATATCAATGATTTTCAGGCACGATCGGTTCCCGGAAATCCCGAAACGCGGGCGCTCTGAGTATGATCAGGCAGGTGCCCGTGAAGCAGGTCATTGAGAATAACCAGAAAAACATGCGGTCGAGCACTTGCGCCATGTACTGCCAGTCTTCCTTGACCTGCAGAAAATGGCAGTCATTGAATTCAAAACCAGCAAATCACTTGATTGCCCCCCCCCCGCCCCGATTGCCAGTTCGTCTGTAAACTACAGCATTATTCTTTAAGTTTTTAGGAAATGCGTGACTTTTTGCTTTTTTGAGTGACCATTTCACATTTTTCACTTTCAGTTCGCAAATGCTGCAACAACGGTCTCGAATTTTTTTTATTCGCAAGACAAACGTTATTGTCAATTCCACACCGACAACAAGTTTATTGAGATCACGAAACAAAAACAAAATAGAAACGAAATATCAATGATTTTCAGGCACGATCGGTTCCCGGAAATCCCGAAACGCGGGCGCTCTGAGTATGATCAGGCAGGTGCCTGTGAAGCAGGTCATTGAGAATAACCAGAAAAACATGCGGTCGAGCACTTGCGCCATGTACTGCCAGTCTTCCTTGACCTGCAGAAAATGGCAGTCATTGAATTCAAAACCAGCAAATCACTTGATTACCCCCCCCCCCCCCGCCCCGATTGCCAGTTCGTCTGTAAACTACAGCATTATTCTTTAAACCTGTCACTTTTCGGCAAATTACAGAGCCCGCGCAACTTTGAACTGAAGTGGAATAAACAGGAATTGGGTTTGCTGATGGAATC
Source organism: Theristus sp. LFF4_11 (assembly GCA_030248135.1). NCBI lineage: Eukaryota > Metazoa > Nematoda > Chromadorea > Monhysterida > Xyalidae > Theristus > Theristus sp. LFF4_11. The sequence continues at coordinate 23,932 of JASANC010005693.1, read as the reverse complement.
AAAAAAAACCAATTTGAGGCACAGTATGTCTTTTTCTAACCTGGGCCCGTTCTTTCTTCTGTTGCGGGCGATGCATTTTTCTAAAAAGGTGACAGCTTTAAAGAAACACTGCACAGAGAAACGCGTTTCGCCACCTTGTCATCCTCCGTCTGCTGGCGGAAATGATCGGCGAGAAATGCGACCCCGTCGACAGCGGCCTGCAGCGGGTTGTCGGACAGATGCGCCTCGCGACGGTCGAGCAGGTCGCGCACTGCACTGTGCGAGTCGGTCTCCGGGAACGCGAAACTCATGCTGCGCTTCTTCAGCAGCTCCACGAACGCTGTGGAGCTGACGCTTTGCTGGCGACCAACGGACGCCACTTGGACGCTGCAGACGGCAATTGTCACCAGTCGCTATTGTGCGTGTGTCTGATCCCAGTGGTGGAAGCTCACCAAAATGTGTAAGACGCGACCCAATCAGCATAGAAATTTATGAGTGTGTCGGCTTTTTTGCACAAGCGTTCCGGTTGTAGTTTTTGCTTGTGTCGACACGCCAAGATGGGATGGCGCGCATTCGCTGTGATGGATGTTCCAAATCTGATATCAGGCTCGGTGCGGCTCACGAACCCGTGCCCAAACCAGCCACTACTCAATGAACTCAGCAACAAGCCGGCAGCCCCGTTGTCTTCCACAATCAGCAATCCCTTTTGCACTGACCTGTCCTCTTCATCGCACGGCCGTTTGATGCACAACGGGCCCGGTATCCATTCGAGGAACACTTTTCGCTCCCAGGCGCGCATTCGATTCGTCGTTGGCGACCGGTAGTGCACGTTCAAGGTGATCTGAGTGAATGGGCAAGGATAGGAAACGGTGAACGCATTTTGGAACAGCAGCTTGTTTTGTTGCGGTTTTGAGTCAATCGGGATGTCATATTTGAGCTAAAGTTGTGCTGGAGTCAGTATTTTTTGTCGAGTAAGGCACGAAATTACAAAAAAGACACTGCAACAGCACGTTTGGATCCCGAGCTTTTTAAAAATTCCTTGCATCTTGCAAAGTCACCGAGGATAAGAATTGGAACGTTTTACTGGACAATAAATTTGTTCATAAATGTTCAGTGTTTCAAAATGAAGATGAACAGCCAAAACGTTGCTCAACCGACCACGGTGACTGCGACCGAACTGCACACGATCACCATCGTGAACAGCAGATACATGCCGATTAGGGGTGTGTCCAGGCTGGTTGACGGAATGATCTCGACGAGCAGCAGGAAAAACACGGTCAAACTGATCAGAATACTGATGCTCAGCATCACCTGCATTAAGGTAGACCCATGTGATTTGTGGGTAGACCATGTGATTTGTGGCTAGACCATGTGATTTGTCGATTTTATATCTGATTGGCCAGCCAGCTCTGACTGGAAATATCCATCTTTTTTATCAGAAGTTGTTTTGAAAATACCAACCTTTTCACCGCTATCGCTCGGCAGATAAAAGACGAGAACTGTCAGAAACGAAATGGCCACACTTGGCACAATCAGATTGATCGTGTAGAACAGCGTCTTGCGACGAATCGTGATCGTGAACGTGATGTCAATGTAGGGCGCTGGACAGCAGTCGAAACGTTCAACGTGTCCTGGAAAGTTGCACGATGAAACAGCAGCCGATTTGACAGTGGGAAGGTCAACATTAGATTTTGGGAGTACAAAGCGTTTTAGGAGCCACTTTAGTAGCACCATCAGTTGCCCCGTTTTCTATCGGTGTTTGCAAAAGACTTCAAGAAAAACTCGCAGTGGCACGGAAACTTCAAAAAACAACAGTCTGCGTTGTGGTATTGATCTTATCATATTTAGCCAAGCAGCACAATTGCAAAGTTCGCCCAGAAACAATGAAAACTGTGTGGTTCACGGACTCTCCGAGGGCACGGCCATGATGTCCCACTCGGCGGACGGCGTCACCTCCGAGAGATCGATGCCTTTCTGGATGCGTCCCACGATCTTGCCCTGCTCCGTCTCGTATATCTTCTCCTCGTGGATGTCGTAGTGCACCAGATCAACTTCGTCACCGTCGTACGTCCAAGACCCAAACTTCAGCTCACAGTGTTGCTCATCAAATGGAAACCAACGCACCTCGATTTGACACATGCTGCGTTTCGTGGCAAAAAAAACGATCAGGAGAAATATTATCAGCTGTGTCTGAGCTGTGTTACGAAAGTTTCTACCTTCATTTTTTTGTTACCTACGGAGAGAGTCTACTAAACAAAATATTGAACTAGCGTGCTACACGATTTTGTTCAGTGTGATTTGTTCAGTATAAATTTATGGTTAGTTGCCGATGTCATGTGAGAATTCGTCGTGTGATTCAGAGTATTTTAGTCCAAAAATACTTATTTTCAAAGTAGTAAGTTTGTCTCTGCTCATTTTTACCTGTTGAACAAACCTGGCGGCTCCCACGACACAGTGCCGTTGTAATACACAGTCGCTTTGTTGATGATCTGAACTTCGTAGTTCCCGTCGGCGCTATAAAGGTTGTCTTAAAAATTAGCCGAGATTCAAAGCAGCCTTAACTAACAGTTGCCGAGATGTCTCACTTGTTGTACAAGACAACGTCTGGCGTCCAAACATGGTTAGCGGGCACATGTAGGTGCCGCACTCCTCCGAATTTCGCTGGGTCCCATTGCAAATTGTAGTCGAACCACTCCTGTCGCAGCCAAAGCATCGTTGTGATGATCTGGCTTTTTTCCACCTGCATTTCGACAAAAAACAATTTTTTCGGCTGTCATCAAAACTGTATTGTTTCTGCGTTCAACACGTGGCCTCAACTTGACGCTCAACCAGTGCTGGCACGCACTATCTAACCACTGTTTTTTGAGAACTGAAAAACTGTCAACAAATTACTGTGCAAAATTGGTATTTTCACAGTTGTGTCTTGTTACTGTTGGAAGCTCAACAAATTTGTTGAGTTGGCGTTCTCAGACGGACACCAGCGCCTCCATCGAATAAGTTTGTTTAATTGTTTCTCACCGAAAATTCGAGACTTTTGTTCTATCAGTCAACTCACAACATCAATCAACTGCGACATTCTCAGTTTGAAACGAACAGTCACTTTGTCGGTGACATTTTCAGCCGGTCGAATCAAATTGTTGTAGCCGAGGAACAAGTGGTCGTACAGGCGTCGAGCGTCCGGGTTGCACTGTGTCACGCCTGCGCAATGAGCGAATGGGAAAGAAGTTGGGCAAAAAGACACTTGCAGCGGGCAGACAGATGATTGGTTACAATTTCAAATTCAGTTTTTTTATTAGACACGTGGAATCATAATTACCGTATGCTTATGCTATTTTAATTTTCAATCAAAAAATGCTATTTTTTAAATCACCTGCACAACCGCTGACCAGAATGATCATCACCACAACGTTCATTATGCGATCAAAAAAGCCAATAAGAACAAAAACGTATTGCTTTATTACGTTTGCAGCAAAACTATTGCATCTGGAATATTATTCTCCGCAAAAGCGTGTTTTGCCTGATCCCGCAGCAAAAGAAGCTTGCGATTCTTCTCCGCTCGATTGAACTCTTCAAATACGGCCATTGATGATGCACACTTTGGCCCACTTATGGCTCACATTTGGTATTCTTTGCTTTGGTTTTTCAAAAGACGCACGCTGCAACGACAAACGACACGTAAAAATGGGGGAAGGAGGAAGGATGTTTTGCGCGTGCCAATGGGGTTACATAAGTTTTGAATGATTACACTGAAGCCGCAGTCTTGGTGAAGCTAATAAGACGTTTCTGTCTTCCTCACATATTTCAGCCGCACTATTTACCTTTTTATGGTTTTTGCACACCAAAAAGCATCATAATTGCCGAGGTGCAATAGTTTGAAGTAATCCTGGCACTGAAGATTCTCTCTGACGAAGCGGAAGAGTAAACAGCTTGTCATAATTTATTGGGGCAACTGTGACACGCGTTCATAGAGAGCCAAAAGCTCACAGGAAACTTGGTACGATTTTTGATGTTTTAGGGGAACTGAAGAAATTCATTTATGATCGAAACAAACACTTTTGTGGTTGGTATATGTGCACTACTGTACCAAAGCTGTTGTAAAAACTTTACGAACGCAACAATAATTTTCACACTTGTCAATCACACCTTGCAACATATGCGTTCTGAGGCAAACAAATTGCGTTTATTTTCAAACACCATTTTGAGTTCAGCAAAGCACAGATATACGAGTTTGACTGAAAAAGGGTGTATTGTGAAAATGTTCTTTTGTAGATTTGTATCGTGCTGGTGAATGCACATTCATTGTGAGCGGTTTGCGACCAATAACGTGAACACTGCAAAGTTGAACCGAACCACACGCACAAGCTGAAGCTTACGTTCAGCTTTCCTCGTCCGTGGTGGTCGTCATGACAACACATTGATGCAAGCTGCAGATACACCCTGTTTTATATCAAGAACGTGTTTGTTAACAAATAAAGCGGCCGCGTTTGAGTTTTTGATGAATTTCAAAAACAATAAAAAACAAAAAATAATAATAAAACATGGGCGATCTTGGCCTGAACGAGCATCACCAGGAGCAACTGGTGCAGTTCCTGCGATTCAGTCGCTTCCAACGGGCACAGCGACTGCGCTCTGTGGACGCCTGCTTCAAGGAGACACGGCGCAGTCGACTGAACGACACCACGTTCGTCCGAGCGCTGTTTTGTTTTCATCCGGAGTCCACTGAAATTGGAGTCAAATGAAATAGTTTAAAAATAAAAACAAAGTTCGAAGTCGAAGTTTGGTGCGAGTGTCTGAATTTCAGCTGTAGTGTGAAGTGAAGTCCAAATTGCAGTTGTTTGCTGCCAGCTTGCTGACTGGCGCGTTTTCACGTTCCAGTTTTTGCGTATCGGACACGCAGAATTGTTTTTGTTGCACTCTGCACTGCAAAACCTGACTGCAATGCATTTTTCACTGCATTTAAAAAACTGCACTGAATCTTTAAAAATGCAGTTTGCAGGGCAGATGCAAAGGCATTTACTGCGTGTGATGGCTGGTTGTCTGAAAAAACTATAGCCCCCAATTGGATTCAGTTGTCAGAGCTGATATTTACATTTCAGGTACACGCACGACGAAGTGTGCGATCTGCTTGACGCGCTGCTGGTCGCCGTCGAGGCGGAGGCCGAAAGTGAACTGATCAACGCGGCGCACACCGGCATGCTGCTGCTGCGGCAGGTGTGCGGCCAGGCGGAACAGTACCACTTGAAGCTGGCGGTGAACCTGTCAGAGCTGGAGAATCGCGAACTTTTGGACGCCGTTCAACAATTCGAAGAGGACCAGTTCAACGAGGCGAAACAGCTGGCGGCAAAGCCGACGGTGACGTCCGTACTGCGTCAGCTGGCGCCAATCAATCACACCGACGGCGCGGCGCCACTGTTCGAGTCGGAAATTCAACGGCTGCGAAAGGAGAACGATGCGATGCGCGACCAGTTGACGCTCAGTGAGCGTGCCGTCACCGAAACGGTCAGCCAGAAACAGTCGCTGTCGGAGCGCTTGCAGGAGCTGCAGAAGACGGCTGACCAGACTGGCAGCAACGGGGCGCACGCGACTGTCAGCAGCGACGAGCTGAACGCGCTGCAGCAGCAGTTGAACCAGCTGCGAACGCAGCTGCAGCAGACGCACACCGAGAAAACTGCGGGACAGGTACGTTCAGTTCAGTTCAGTTTTATTCTGCAGTGCGCGGCATAATACCAGAGACGTGTAAGACACCATGAGCAGGCAAGGCAAAATTGCTGAAATCAGGCATTCTTTGCTGTGGCTTTGGTATTTGGCGCACTCTTTGCGGTTGACATTTGTGGTGTGCTGCACTGAACAAACTCTGGCATATAAGACAAACTCTGACTTTTTCATTTTCAGGAAAAGCTGGAAGCGGAACTGATGAGCGCTCACCAACGGCTGTTAATAGTGAAGGAGCAGCTGGATCTGAAAGAGAAGGAGCTGGAGAAAAAGTTCTCGCAGACCGGTGCCTACCGAAACTTGAAATCGATGCTCTCAAACAAGAATAAACAGATCCGAGAATTGAGGCAGAAACTCGGCAAATACGAGTCCAATGCAGATGGCGCAAATGATGATTGACAATGTGTGGATACACTGCAGTCACTGGACAACAAAGTTCTTCTGCTTTGCGTACTTTTTTTGTTGAACAACAATATTTTTTTGCCTTAAACAAATTATTCGAGAAGCTGTCTGTATTTTTGTTCGTTATGTAAAATCAAAATTGTTCATCGTTTTTTGCTTGGTTCTGTTTCAACTTTGAAATAAAAAATCAAAGTTTTTGTTATTTGTTTGTTTCTTTTGTTACCGATTCAAGTTTCAAAACCAAAAAGGTATTATCAGAGCAATATCGTTTTTTTGGGCAAGCAATCAAAGTGAGCTAACACGTCATAAACAAACACAATGCTTCCATCTATGCTGCTTTTGCTCTTTGCAGTTGTGAAAGTGCACCAGCATGAGCGCTGTTACTTTATCGATCGATATGTGACGGCTTCAGACTTCAGGACACTCTCTCTCTGTGTTTATCATGCAGCTGTATATAGCGAAACTCATGACTCACTTGGTCTCTGTGCGGCTGATAAATGCCTGAAAGCTGCAATGTTGGCTTAAAATCCTGAAATAAATTCGTTCGGCCTATTTCTGTCATATGAATGGTTTGTTGCTGCGAAAAAAATCCGAAACTCAACAACAATGATAAAAGAAACCTTATTCGACGTTTTACATTTGGAAAAAATCTGATTATCATTTCCACAAAAAATCATGGAGGACGCTCTCGCAAACGGGCCCAGTTTGAAAGCTCAATTTCGCAAAGTCATGGACGACACGTTGAACGTGAAGATCAGTGCCACGTCACAGTTTATCGCTCCCGAGTATCAACATGATCGTTGTGAAAGGTTGGTCAAACAGGCTCAAATTATAAAAAATGTCGATTAAATTAAAAAAAAGCTGGTTGTTTTTTGGTGATTTCTATTCCGGGACACCAGGAATTCAGACGTTTTTAGAATTGCAAGGAGTTTGTTAGCACATATAACTGGATCCTGACAACTGGACAAACAAAACCATTTGGCAGTTTTGTACAGTAGTGTCAAATGTGTGCCGCATGGTTGGCGCGTTGTGTTTTATTGTCTGACCAGCGGTTGTGTTTTTACAATTCGCCCGGAGGACGGGAAGTTCATGCTCTTCCTTTCATTCTGCACTGCTATGTCACTTTGATCATTGTTGACCCCAAAAACAATTCAATATTGCCACTGCTGCTTTCACAAACAAAATGCCAAAACAACATCAACAACCCGAGAGCAGTATTCTGTCGGATATCGACTTCTCAACGTAAGAAGATGGAACAAAACTTGGTTTAATAGAATTTTTAAAAAAAGCTTCGCAAATTCGTTCTTCTTGCAGGTCCGTCCAAATGCGGCTGTACACGATGAGCAAACAACAGTTCAGTGTGACTGCGTTCGTTTTTGCAGCGTTGTTCTCACTGATGCTCGTTATTGGATTGACAGGTGCGAACTTGGAAGGTTCAGATTTTCTATTTGGTTGTTGTTTGGGTGAGTCAGGTTGAGAGATCTGGAATCATTTTGGAAACTTAATATTTTTGGCAGCCGATTTGATTTGTTTGACTTCCATCAGTCGCGTTAATGGACTGCGGTGATAACGAACCAAGCAAGAATTGACTTTTTAAAATTTTCAACCATTGGCGAAACACACAGGTCCACCAATGACGGTGATCTACACGAGCAGCTTACGCCAGTTGGCGGCCAACTCGTCGTCACCCGTCAGTTTCACTGGCGACACGATGTCACTGAGGACGCCATCGCTGTCGGTTTACTGCCAGCAACTCTGGGTGATCGTCCGCGCTCGACTGCACTCGAGTTCGCCAGGCGCCATTTACTCGGACCGATTCTCAATCTTGTTGGATTTGTACGGCCTTCAATCAGATGATGCCGCTGTTAAACGACTCTTAGTGGCGAACGTCTCCAGGACGCATCCGTTACGATGCCAAACGACGGTTTGTTCAGTCTTCGTTTTTTGAGTTTTTCTGGCTTCCTCACCGGTTTCAGAAACTTGAAAATATCAAACCGGTGGATTAGTGAGGGTTTTTTAAGACCGTTGAATGGAGCGAATCGTCCGGTAAACAGATGTCGTCACGAAATTTGCAAAAATTTTAATCGGATCGGTGCTGACTGCTGATTACAGCATGCAATCGCATTTGAAAATCCCGCTGAGATTTGAGAAAATCGTTTTTGATTTTTTTCATTTTTGAGTGGATTTTTCTGATTGGTTGCTTTTTGGGGCACAGTCGTGCGACGCGATCACAATGGCGCACTTGAGCTCGTTGGCCTATGAGCAGTACCAGCTGGATGTCCGTTTCAACGGGCTACTGGATGTGGTCCGCCGATTCGGAATCGACGACTTCGACGTTTACGTACGTCAGCATTGGTTTTGTTCAATAATTGCTTTTGTACAAAGCAGTTCAATCAGTTAAAAGTTTCAGTTCAGTTTCAATTTCAGTTCAAAAGTTACAATCCGGCGTTCAGCAAACTTGAAGTGGTGTTCCGTTTTGCGCTTGTTGTCTCCACGTTCTGCGTTGCCGTAAGTGCAAAACAAATTGGTGGGATGTGTCGTTAGCTTTGAGAAATACTTTTCAATCGAAAGAACAAGTTCTCAAAAAATGTACAAGCATTTCAGGTCTGGTTCTATCAGTCTCTTCGACCGTATTCAAACCGCTACTGGTCCGTTGAGCAACGATGGACGTGTATTTTGTTGCCGCTTTTGCTTTTCTATGACAGTGAGTGTGCTGGCTGGTTTTATTAACAAACAGGCTATAGCTTAAAACTTGCTTAGAATTCTAATTATTTCAAATCTTCAGATCCACTGTTTCCAATGATTTTTGTGGTCGACGGTTGGCTACCGGCCGTGACAGAAGGATTGCTTCAATTGACCTTTCTGACGGCACTTCTATTTTTCTGGCTGTGCCTTTATCATGCGATTCGGGATGTGAGTCATTTTTGATAGGGAAATATTTTCACTTGTTTCTGCTTTGAACTTTATTTCGGATCAATTTCAAAAAACAAAACAAAATTTCAGACAAAACGAAATCTCTCAACGTTCTATGTACCGAAAATGTTGCTGATGGGTTTGATTTGGTTCGTCGCAGCTGTGATGGTCACGTGGGACCGCTTGAATGGATACACCAATCCAACATGGCATAATGCGCTCGAGACGCAACAGTTTGCGGTATGCCCATGGGGTTACTGTGCGTTTGGACTGATCGAAAATTGGGGAAGCAGTGTAGCCTCAAAATTAGACTGGTTTCGTTGATGAATGTTTTCACTGTTTTTTGTTGACATCTTATCGGTTTCAGTTTTTCAAAAGCTGTTTCTACATTCTCGGCTGTCTTTATCTCGTCTACTTGACTGTTCTCATGATTCGTGCCTACGGCGAAGTACGCAATCTGCCGTATTTTGGTAAGTTTTTTTTTAATTCATTATTGTGTGATTTCAAAAAATGGTCTCAGAGATCTCGACCATAATTTGTCGAAATTACCCTAATCAGATATCCGCTTGAAATTCTTCTCGTGTCTGATGGTGGTGGTCATTTTGGTGATGTGTCTGTTGACTGTCAGCAAATTCGGCGTCATGCCAACGTTGGAGGACGATTTTGTTGGTGAACTCACCACTGTATATAGCAGTTCGGTCGAGTTTATGGCAAAGTAGGTTTTCGCACATTGATATTATAAAAAAAATAATTAAAAAATCAAACAAATAAAAAACTCAGTTTTCATTTTTTTTGTAGCTATGCATTGCTCAATCTGTACGTCTATTTGATGGCCGTTGTTTATTCACCCAATTCGGAAGCGACTGGTTAGTTTTGTGCATTTATGATTTGTACAGTATGGCAAAATAAATAAGGTAGTCGTTCAAGGCGGGATCAGTTGCAGACTAGGAGTTGTCTTTTTCAAGAATGCCAAAATAATTTTCAATCATTTGTGCAAGGGAGAAACGGTAAACAGAGTAGGCACGAAGAATCAATTGGGTCTAATTTGCCACGTCTAATTTGACACACAATTGGATTTCTGAACGTCTTTTCTTCATTCTTCGCGCGCTCCTTGCACCCTGAAAATGCTGCCACGTGCACTCGGCCATTCCATACTTTCCAGAAAAGTACTTTGGAAACACCTCGAAGTTGCTCGAATTTTTTTTTCAGACTTGCTCATGCGCGAAGGTCTTGGCGAAAGTTTGCTCGCCAACGATTCTGAGGATGACATGATATACACGTAAATTCTTATCTTTTTATGCTTCAACAAAGTAAAACTAAAAAAAGTTGATGAAATTAAAACAACATCAAAACCTGTATTTGTAATTTGCTCTTGCAGCTCCGAGCATTTGACAGACGACAAACGCACGAGACGCATCATGGACATGGAGAGCTCCGATGATGACGATAATTTCTGACTGATATTTTAGAAGTGATAAAATTATAACAGAAGCAACTTGCAGTGCGTTTGATGGTGTTGAAACGTTTTACAATTTTCAAATAAAACAAGCGTCAACATTGAAGATTGGGATTTTTCATCAAAGAAAGTCGCCTTTGCGGTCTTTGAGTCTCTAAGTAAAACATCTCTGTCTGTGGCCCCTCCCTTCACGACGGTTTTTTGATCCCGCTTTTAACAATTGATTCATTGGCTGCGCTACCATCTAGGGTTGTTAAAAAAAAACAAAAATCAGCAGTATTGTTCAAAAAATATTAAATTTTTTTTTTTCAAAAATCAAAGTTGTGCTAAATCAATAGGGAGTCCGAAGAACCACATATGATATGCAAGCGCCTCCCGAATGACTCCCATATGACGGAACTTTGCAGATTTTGTTTTGGTGACCTCAATTACCCCTTTTACAAACCGTCACCATGCCTCTTCTTGTGTTTTGACCTCCAAAACGTCACTAATTGTTCCCAGCTAAACTAATGCTGAAGTGAAGACAAACATACCGCCTTGAAATTCGATCAATTCTTCTGATGATGTCGCGACGACACGACACGAAGCAGCAACCAGACAACGTAGCGCTTGCAAACGGAGCAGCGAGCACAATCGGACGCTCTGCTTTTTTTATTTTATCAGATTTTATCCAGCTTTTTTACTCAATTGTGTTTGGCAAAATCCAGAGCAATGTTCTAAAGCTGGAAAACCATTTTCGAGAAAAAAGCTCTGGTAAAAAAAGTTTTAAAACCGCGAAAAGAAACTGTTTTTTTCACAAAAAAATAATAACTTTTTTTCATTCCTCATTCCACATACTGCAAAAGTAGGTTCAATGAAAATTGACGTTGGGGGATAATTTTCATGAAAGTTTTTGTGAATTTTAAAAAGCCAAAATAGCCGTATTTAATTCTGAAAGCGCAAAATTCGAACTCAGCAGCGCGTCAGCGCGGTTTAACGTTCGAATGCACCTATTGTCGACCACATAGTTGTTCCAGAGCCGAGGGGTTGGGGGGGGGGCGATATAGATAGCTGGAGCAAATTTTCTAGATAGATAGATAGCTGGAAAATTTTGGGGGGGGGCCGCGGGGGGGGGGCCATGTGACTTTGGGGGGGCCGGTCAAAATTTTGAAATTTGATGGATAGATAGCTAAAACGCTAAAAAGCTATAAAAACAGCAAAATAATGCTAAAAATACACTAAAATTCAAGTATAAACGCGTGTTTTACCTAAAATTAGCGAATTTTCAAGAATTACGAGCAAAAATGGTCAATTTTTGTCAAAAATTGACTCATTTTATGTCTTCGAAGACAAAAATTTTCAGATAGACAGCTGGCTGAAAATTTTTTTTAGATAGATAATAGCTGAGCCGAAAAAACCTGTCTGATAGAGATAGATTCGAAAATTTTTTGGGGGGGCCGGCCCTCCCCCAGGCCCCCCTTAGAGATGTCAAGAAAAAAAAATTTTTCTATTTTTTCTTTTAAAAAAAAAAATTTTTTTTTAAATTTTTTTTTAAAATGAAAGTTGTTCAGAATTTTTCAGGGAGTCCGAATATCACCATCTGAGGAGCCACCGACTTACCATATGACCCCCGGCCCCACTCATATGGGAGGAGGGTGAAAATTTCAGACTTGGTTTCGGCGACCCCATTTTCCCACCGACGACATCACGTCTCGTGTTTTGCCTCTCAATTCACCTCAAATAACATGGAAACAAGTTCCACAACAAACCGGTGCGATCATGCTGACGACACGAGGCGAAACAGCAACGAGCAACCAACGAAGTTACGCTTGCAGTGGCAGACAGTGCAATTTCCACCTTTCGAGATCCTGAAAAACGATGCGTAAATGTGAGTTCTCTGCTTCTATCTCACCTTAGCGACATCGGAATTTGTTGAACTAGCCTTTGCGACGCTCAAGTACTTCAATGCGCGAGTCGATCATCACTCACCAAGGCTGAAAACAGTCGATAAATCAATCCAGAATACCACCTGCAGCGTTGAAGACTAAGTGACAAGGTAAAGTCAAAGAAAATTTTTGTTGAACTTTCGAAAAATTATGCCAAAAACGGCATTTTCAGGGCACATTAAAGAAAAAATTTCAAAAATTTTTAATAAAAAAAATGCTCATTTTTTTTACTTTTTTTTTAAAAAAATTAAAAAAAAAATTTTTTTTGACCCTTACATCTTTAGCCCCCCCCTAGAACAACTATGGTCGACCATCAGGTTTTCCTCCGGTTGATTAAAAAAATTTAAAATATTGGGATTTTCATTTTTTCAAACAGCAGCACAAAGACAAAACCACACAAATTGTGCGGTCGATTTTGGTCGTTGTTGTGTTGTGGTAGTCGACTAAATTCAACTGACAAGCACTGAAATTGCCAGAGTCGATTGAAAAAAAGAACCAGACAAACAGAAACAACCGAACGAGCACCGAGTATAAGAAGAGTCAGTACTCAGTAGTGAACAAAAATGAGCGAGCGCACCGAGGGTCTGGTGCAACGACGACGAGCGACGCAGCAGGCGGAGGGGGGACAGGCGGACGATGTGAATGAAGACGATCAGGATGCAGGTTGGTTGGTTGGTTGGTTGGTGTTGGCAAATCAAGCAGCATCAAATTGGCTTGTTTTTTTATTGTTACCCGTGTTTGCGTTGTCTCGTCTTCTGACCGTCTATTAGAAAAGTATAAGAACTGTGGAGGCAAACGACAGTTCCAAATGGTGTTATCTTTCATTTATTTGCCAGAACACCTAACTTTCGTTCAATAAAGAAGTCAATGCAACAATATTTTGAGAACCTCACTTGCTTCGAAACTGTTTGCTTTCTTTTGAACAATGCCAACCGTTTCCATAAGTCGAGGGACAATGAATTTCGTTGCACGGTTGATTGTGGTGATTGACACACGTTAGATATCGCGTGTTGCTCAATCGCTGTGTGCACATTCGGAAAATTGCAGCAGAAACACGCGCCAATGTCAATTCAAATGCAGAAACCTTCTTTTTCCAATTTCGTTTTTCTGAAATCCCGTTTTGTTCAATTTCAGTGAAATCCGACAGCGAAACAGAGGACGACTCGCGCGAACGCCGTCTGACGTTGATGGAGGAGATTTTGCTGCTCGGACTGAAAGACAGAGAGGTGCTTGTTTCGAAATTCGGGTTTTTTATAGCCAATGGTGATTTTTTCAGCTGCCCCGTCATTTCAAGCATTTGTCTTGATAAAAGAACTGTGGTGGTGGTGGTCATCTCAGTTGTCGTGTTAATTTGGCAACCCCAATTCAGGGTTACACATCGTTTTGGAACGACTGCATCAGCTCCGGACTTCGCGGTTGTATTCTGGTCGAGTTGGCGTTGCGTGGTCGCATTGAACTCGAAAAGGCTGGCATGCGAAAACGCAAACTGCTCACTAGAAAGGTACCGTATCACTGATTACACACGGCAGCTTTTTTCAGGATGCAAAAAAGCGCGCGAAATTTGAATGACAGAAAAGGCTTTCAGAAAGCCAATGGTGTATCAAATTGATCGTGTTTTTTTTTTAAATTTGATTACATTGCTCGTGCTACTCTGTTTCTTCTTTGTCCATTGCACACAATATTGACAAATCTTTTGTAAAGACAACTCCTAACGGTCAGATCGAAAATGACATTCTTTTTTCACTTTTCTCAACAAGGAATCAATGTTGGAAACTGATGGGTGATGATCGTGACGCAATGAATAGTTTGCCCATTTTGCTCGTTCCGCGATTTCTGTCTCACGTTTGCCTTTTTTTCAGATTCTCCTGAAAAACGACACACCAACTGGAGACATAATTCTGGACGAAGCACTGAAACACGTGAAGGAGACGCAACCGCAGGAGACCGTATCCACCTGGATCGAATATCTCAGCGGTTCGCTTGAATTGAAATGCTGAAACTGACTGATTGGTGTCATGGGCATCACATTCGTTTTGTTTCATTCAACTTTGCTCACACACACAGATCCCCCGGTAACCCAGAGTGTTTTGCCCTTCTTCAGGTGAGACGTGGAATCCGCTGAAATTGAAATACCAACTGCGCAACGTGCGCGAGCGGCTAGCGAAAAATCTCGTCGAAAAAGGAGTGCTGACCACGGAGAAACAGAACTTCCTGTTGTTCGATATGACCACACACCCGCTGCAGGATAATTCGTCCAAGCAAAAACTAATCAAAGTGGGTTTTGCTTTTGTCCCGTGATCGGAACAGTTTTTCGACATGTGGTGGAAAACTGGAAAGCGAAAAAATTGTGACTGCGAGTGAATGCGTAACCCAAGCTGTTCAATTTGGAAACGCCGAATTTCAGTTTGTACGCAAAACAAATATTGACTGAACGTGAATCAAACTCACTGATTGGTCGTACCAACAAATCACAACGACTGCGCCATGCGTCATGTTTCATGAACTCACGACTCTTGAATGCATCGTTGAGTCGATTATTCTTTGAGTGTAATTTTCAGAAAGTGCAAGACTCCGTGCTGACCCGTTGGCCGAATGACGCGCATCGAATGGAGAAACGAATGCTGGCATTGATTGTGCTCGCGCACGCGTCCGATGTGCTCGAGAACGCGTTCGCGCCGTTGAATGATGAGGTAAACTGCACCGTGCATGCGAGTGATCGGCGCTTTTGTGAGTTCCCCCCCCACCCCCCCAACCCCCCCCCCCTTTTAGGCCCGGAAGCAGGTGCCTGTTCCCTGTTAATCGGTGCGTGAACTTGGTCGCAAAGTGAAGTACAGTCGAACTCTTAAGTTATAGGCAATCAGCTGATTGATTGGTTATCACGTGAACGCACGAAACTTCATTCGACTGTAGATGGATAGCTTTGTTGCGTCATTACTGTGGAGTGAAGCCATATTTTCGCTTCAACACTTGTGATGGTGATTGGGCGCTTTCAGGTCAGTCAGTGTGAAGAATCAACTCAGTAGTCAGGGTCTACATTCTGTCCACTCGTTGAATTCCCTCCCGTTAAATGTCGAAAAGAGAATAACAATTGTTCCATTTATTACAATCGTTTTGGATCTGTGTTTTCGTAATTTCAATCGTTGATTCACAGGATTACGAAGTCGCAATGAAACGCGTGCGATCGCTGCTAGAACTGGACTTTGAAGCAGAGGCCGGCAAAAAGGACGCAGTATACGACATGATGTGGGCGGTGTTTGAGGCGTTCAATAAATAAAAACTGGCAAACAACAAACAAACGGTGGACTCTTTATGACCAAGCCAACGGTAACCGCGCGATGTTTCGTGTAGATTCAAAAGCTCTTTCGTGTTTTTTGTGGTGTGTGATGTGGTATCACTGTAAGTTTTTGTTGAAAAGTCACAGTGTTATCCGAAAGTCTATTTCACATTTTCTGACTGCAACCGCAATTTTCTTGTTTCTCACTTGGGAATTTGGCCACTGACGTTTTATGGAACACACACTTGCTTGCCTTTTTATTGTGTGCTTTTTTCGGTCGGTTTCGCAACCAGTGATTTTGAAACTTTTGAATTATTTATACAGATTTTCGTTTGTTTTTTTGATTCAGTACTGTTCTGTTCAACGACCGAGGGTACGGTTCTTTACTAACAGAGGCCGCTCCATGTAACTGGCATTTATCGGAACCTGGCATAAGACAAATCACAGATCATAGTGGCTGTTGTGGCTGGTTCAGGTATATAGCCAATAGCTGAAATGTAAAATCGAAGACTGGAACGCAGTGCCAAACTGAGTATGTGGTCATGTGTTTTTAATTTATTGTTTTTTGGCACAAATCTGAAACCATGTGTGAAGCGTTTGGGAATTTTTCCGTTTTCTCTCGTAAACCTGTGATACAGTTATTGATTTTTCAAAATTTTAGTTGTTGATACAACTTGTGCGTTCCTGTGACTTTGATCGGAGGTCTTTTTTTATTTACTAGTTTTGTTTCCACTGGTTCAGTTTTTTTTCAAACACGGAAATGTACTGTACATAATTCACCGCCGTATGTTGCTGCTAAACGGACTTTTGTGCGGTTGTTCACTGGATTATAGCGTTGTGAAATAGTGTGTACAATTTAGTATAAGCTTGTGGTCTGCTTGTTTTAGCCAGTGAATGAAAAAACTTGTTCAACACATGCCATGGCACGCTTTATTGCTCTTGGCATTTGCATTGAACAGGACAGCTGCACACACAAGCAGACCTCACCATTGATGTTCACGTTCAAAGTTCTACACAACTTCCTTTTTACCAAATGGTGATGGAAAATCGAGAAAAAAACGGTCGATAGGCAGACACGTGTTTTGTAATGGCGAGTGACAAAAAAAGAAAACGACTTATATTTTTGCGTGGCGATTGTTTGTATTACGCAACATGTGTATTTCATATCGATTGATCTATGACTGCAGGTTAGTATTTTTACCTGCGTTCTAAACGCGTCTCTGGACTTAACCAACCACATAGACAACAGTGCAGCATGCGATAAAGGTACGCAATTTTCATGTGTAGTTCGGTGTGTCTACCAAAGGTGCTGCTGCCATATTGCCAGCCAACACTACTTCCACACTGTTATGTGTTTTATTCGGGCCTTGCTGCGCTCACCACGGCTGGTGTGGGGACACACGCAGACCTCACGGTGTTTTTCGTGCAGTGTTGAAGCTGAACGTTTTACTTTTGGTCAACTTCTACAAACAACTTCAGCAGCATTTTTTATTCAGTACCACGTTCTCTGTGTGAGCAAAGCAGATTTGTAAGAAATATCGGGGATATAAGCTAATGAGTCAGAGGGGAGCTAATGTCAAAACGCCTCGTTTGGATCACGTAAAACAGTGAGTGCAACAAATGCGACCAGATTGGCGTTCCAGGGCTGAAAACAATATGGCGCTACTGACATCAGAATTCATAGCCACACTGAAAAAAAAAACAAAATTTCCAGTACCAATGAAATAAGCGAGTGGATCACAATCCACCGTGCCGTGCCGGTGTATTACACCAATTATACTGTACAGAATCGCAGCGGTGATGGCAAATAGCAAGCACAAAAGGTACCCGGGTGAGCACGCAAGCGCAAATCATTATAAGTCCGTGTGATACGTGCGCCTTAAGCCGCGCGGCTCAGCGCCGGGAATCGGCGGCAACACGAACGCTGACCCTGAGCCTGCGATGTTCGCATCCCCGCTGCGGCGGCGTTGGCGCTCGACGGCATCTGCAAGTTGGCGGAAAGCTGGAGGAATGCGCGAACGGTTCAGTCTGCGGATTTTTTTTGAAAAGCTGGTGGTATACACGTTTGAAGACCACATATGATGTGCACCGCAATTTTACGACCAATCGAATGCATGCAATGTTGCCCACAAAGTCAATACAAAACGTCAAACTACGCAACCTCTAGACTGCGGCGTCAGTCGCGAGGACGAGCTCGACTTTGGCATCTCCCTGTGCGAGAGCAGCGTCGGTGCCGGCGGCACGTTGACGATGAAGCGGTCGATGAGCAGCCATTTCTCGGTGACCGTCTGCGGCGCCGTCTGCAGCAGCGGCTGCCGGATGCGCACGCGCGCCTGCGTTGTGTTTGGCTTTATCCACTTTTGTATGAAGCCGTTTTGTTGTGTGCTGTTCTTAAAGCCACCAAGCGAGCGATGGAGCACTTATTAAAGCATAAAAAGCGGTATACCCGATTAATTTCTTTCTACAGTCGAACTCAATAACATATCCAACTGGCTGATTGGTTGATGCATGCATTCTGTGCACGAATTGCTGATCATTACAGAGTTCGGATTGCACAGAATGCATGCATTATCGATACATGACCGGCAACCAATCAGCTAGTTGGATATGTTATTTATTGAGTTAGACTGTATATTCTCACATGCACACTTCATCACATCTGTTGATTGTCAGGTTCACTGTCCCCTCTCACCTCCAATTTACCGCCACGCGCGCGTCGCCCCTCCAACAGATCCAGGCTTTCGTGCAGCTCCGCGTTCGTTTCGAGACCGTTCAGTTTCAGTTCACAATGACCGCACGACTTGTCACTGCGCATGAAACCACCGCGCTGCAAAACCTGGAAATTTCACCGTAGATAAAACTCAGTGAGATTGAAACAGAGAAAACTACAAAATTCCTGCAAGCAGTAAAAATCAAATTAAGAACACAGGATGACTGGTTGCGGTTGAAATGCACCAGACCGGTCACCTATAGCATCCAAGGATTAGGGCATCATCTCAAAACCAATGGCATAAACAGCCACTCGCAACAGACCTCAAACTTGACGCCGTGCCGTTTCAGAACTCGTTGGAATTGGCGTGACTTCGGCGCAATACGAATGATGGACCGCTGATGGAACTCTGAAAATTTCAAAAATTCCGACATCGATTTCATTTTGAAAACGAAAACACCAACCAACCGGGACTGGTGGTGTCGCTGACGGATGTCGTCACACCAGTTTGGGGATTGTCCGGCGGAAACGGAAACTCGTACTTCACGTGCAAATCGGCGTGTTCGGTCTTGAAGCCGGACGGCAGTCGCACGTCCAACGCACGCACCACACCAACCTCGAGGTCTTGCTCGCCCAGATCCGCGCAGCACTGCAGCGACGGCATCGAGCGGTTCTCGTAGTGGAATCTGGCAGACACGTAAACTCAGTGAGCCGCTTCACAAAACACTAAAAATACGACACTTGTAAATAATCATTAATCACTACAGTGTAAACTCAATAACATATCCAACTAGCTGATTGGTTGATGCATGCATTGCATTCTGTGCACTAATTGCTGAGAATTGCGGAGTTTGGGTCGCACAGAATGCATGCATCACGTGACCACCAACCAACCAATCAGCTAGTTGGACATGTTATAGAGAGTTAGACTGTATCTATAAACAACGCACTTTGGCAGTGGATCTCTGTGTTTCGACGCCTGTCTCAGTGCCACCAGATCCTTTTTGGCCGACACAGCCATTCGCTCAAACTCAGCTACTCGCGCGACGTCGCCGGTACGCGTGAAATATTGCTGGTTGCGCTCGCAGATCTGCACCTGCCGTATCAGGTCGGCCTCCAACGTTGCGTACACCTGCGACCGCAGTGAGACGCTGTTGTCAATTGCCAAAGAGTTGGCAGACAAAGTTCGTTGTTCTCCAGATCACGATTTAATTCAAACATGCGTGCAATGTTTTCGCCTGTAGAAGTTTCAGGTACTATGACATAAAATTGCCAGCCAAAAATTATCCATTAACCGGCAAAAAATCAAATGAAAATCTGTCAGCGATCATAAAACAGCATCCGCAATATCGCGTGCGTAGAGTTGCAAATTCTGGTAATGGCAGATTTTGCAATAAATGTTGGTTGCTCAAAAGCTTATCACCACCAAAGTCACCTGCACAGTGTCCTCCGGCACACCGAGCGGTCCACGCGGTGCGTCCTCCACGGAAATCTGCGGCTTCAGTGCCTGCGACGACGTGCGCACCTGCGGTGGCTCCGGCACGTTCGATATGTCGACTGGAAGGCCGTTTTGCGAGGCCTCGATCATCGAATCGAAACCCTGAACAGCTTTGTTGATCAAAATGCATTTCATCCAGTCTGTGAAACCAACCCAGATCGTCTTTACAAAATAGGACACCAGTTTGGCCGTTTTATTTTTGCCTCGCACAGAAATGCCGCTGATCATTATCGTGTTGATTTGAGCGATTAAAAACTGAAACAGCGTTCACACGCCTTCATCTGCACGAGGAATCGTTTCGCCAATTCGACGTTTCCATTTCGTTTCGCGATCAACGCGGCCTCTTTGAACTGCATTTGGCGGTGCAACAGAAAGTCCAGCTGTTGCTGTTGTTTCGACTTTTTCGGTGGACTCGGAGCGACCGAAGACGCTGGCTGTGCCGACGACGGCGCCGCTGACGGCTTTGGTGGTGCCACTGGTGCAGCTGCGCGAGTGGACGCTTGGCGCTCTTCTGAATTTACAAAGTGGAATGTTGATGTTGAAAGAAAATGAAGAAAAGTTTAGTCAAATTGGTTGGCTCGCCAGTCAAACAGTCGAAAACGCACTGAGTTTGCTTGCTTGTTGGCAAACGGCTTGCTGAGTGAACTGATTGCATAAATGGAAAGCAGCCAATCACCGAGTTGCCTATGCTATGATTGACTTGCATACTTGCATACAGCGCATTACTTTCACAGTTCTAGAAACATTTCAGTGACTCTTTCCGTAGCCCAAGTGGGGGGAAAACCGAAAAGTATTCTGGACGGTATCCCCCCCCCCATGCACATACTACCACTCACGATCACCATACCAAAATCAGTGACATTGAAATCGTGATGCAAATTCAATCAGCGTAACACCCAATCTACACAACCGCAAACGTCCACCAACGAGCGACATCAGTGCGAGCGCGTGCAGTCTCGTCAGCAGCGGGCAACGGTGCGACGCCGACCGGCTGCGGCAGCTCGCCCACGTTCACCGGTCTGCCCGCCTGACAGGCGCGAATGGCGTCCGCGTACTGTTTCACGATTCGGTCGCTCTGTCGCGCGCGTCGCTCGTCGCCGTGCTCGCGTGCACTCCGTCCCGTCGCCGCGTAGATCGACTGACGCTGTCGCAGTGCGTCCAGTAGACTGTTGGGCGCTGGTGGTGCTGATGATGACGATGATGAGTGCGACCGCTGCGCTGGTTGCACTGATGCCGGGCTGGCTGGCGAGCGCACGCTGTCCGTCGACTGGCGCTGTGAACGAGAGATTCGGTGTGAAGCGTGCAAACGCTGTTGCCACGAGGCTGCCCTGTGCGCTAGGTGGATCGAGCCCCGCCGAGGGGTGTATAGGCGGTGGGCACGTAATGACAGAAAACTCGATGGGCACACCCAGCGCACCCTACTCAATGGCGTTCTGGTTCTGTACGTTTTTCTGGGTCAGCAGCCCTGGCTAAAAACATCGCCTAAAATCCCAACAATAACAAGTAATAAGCAGTCGTTTCGTTATTGACTCAGTTCGTGGCAATGTGGCGCAGCCCGCACGCTGTCGCTCGCGTCACTACGACATTCGCTCACCCGCTAGACGCTCATTACCGGCCAGCAGTCAATATCGCCACTGATCATTTCATAAAACAGTTTCTGGTTGTTCTCCTACTCCGGTGTGGAGTGGGGACCCTACACTCTGTAGCGCGGAACGAGTGTCGTCGGCTGTGTGTACCGTACAGGTAACCAACCGGTCTGTTGCATTCGCATACAAACGCGCCCACACAATTACAACATAAACCATATGAAAGCTGACCGATGCGCTCGCCGCCGTCGTCTCTTCCGCCGCATTACCGAGAGTCTGTAAAAAAAAACAAACGACAGTGAAATGAAGAACGAACGACACGAGCGAACGAAACAAGCCTGCACTTGAGACCAACTAGCCTTCGCTTGCAGAAGCAGCCGTTTCGCAGTCGGGATGTCGCCAGCGGCTTTCGCAGCTAATGCCTGCTGTATCAACTGCTCGCGAGTGGCCGATGGGACCGCCGAAATTGCGACCGGTCGAGGCACTGCCGGTAAGGAGACAGGGGCAGCGGGCCGTTCGCTGTGTACCGCTACAGGGGGTGGCCGGGGTGCCGATGGCGCTGACGCACTCGGTGCCGGCGCTGCAGAGAATTCCGGCGACAAAATTATGTTACGCCAGCAGCGACATGTTTGAGTGAGTATACTGTCCATTAAATAGCCTGGATACAGTGGATACAGCCTTTTCTTGAACATCAATCACTACTCAGGCGCGCAGCTGAGCAACGCTGTTTGGCAGTTTCCACACTCCACAAACCGACCAGGGGCCTCTGGCGTAGTCGTCGGCTTGGCGGCGTGTGCCGGTGGCATCGGCGGCAAGTTCGGCGGCGACGGCAACTCGCTCAAGTCGACCGGTTTACCGGCTGCGAAGCGTCGGATCGCCGACTGGTACTGCTTCGTGATGCGTTCGTTCTGC
The DNA here is from genome assembly GCA_030248135.1 of Theristus sp. LFF4_11. NCBI lineage: Eukaryota > Metazoa > Nematoda > Chromadorea > Monhysterida > Xyalidae > Theristus > Theristus sp. LFF4_11. The sequence goes on along the minus strand of JASANC010005693.1, from coordinate 1,565 downwards.
CGTGCACGACGCTCGTCGCCGTCGGCTTTCGCTTTCTTGACGCTTTCTGCGTAGACCTGCGCCACGAATTTTAAACTTCACAATCTCAGTTCGGTTTTGTCAGTTTTACTCGGCGCAAAGCGTCACGAAAATTCGCAAGGAAAGAAGCTCCACACCAACCGCCGAGTTGCGTGCACAGCAATGTAGCTGTTGTCGACTGAGAACGTCACGATTCAAAAATATGTGGTTTTAGCGACTCGTCTGAACTTCACCAACCGAGGCAAAGAGCACTCTAAATCCATCTAACGCTGCTTCACCACATGAACACCACTGGCAAACGCTCGGAAACTCAAATGCCTCGAGTCTGAAATGCACCGAACCTGAAGTCGTTGTTGCAGCGCAGACAGCGTGTCTGAGGCGCCGGACACAGATGCAGCAGCAGCCGCAGTCGACTTGCGCTCGGTTGCGGGCGCAGCAGGCTGCTTCTGCGCTGACGGTCGAGTGTCGTCATTCGTTTTGCTCGTTTGTTTCGCGTCAATTCTGGTTGAGGATGCGGGCGCTGTTTCGGCAACAGCGAACTCAAAAGCTGCACCGCCCGTAGGAGGAGCCTGTTCGTCAATATCTGACAGTTTGGCGGACGACTGGTGCTCGCCATCATCGAGTAAACAGCCGAGCTCATCCTGAAAACAACCAAAATGCACACTGACAATTGCAACATGTGCAATAATTCTGACCAAAAATGTTCAGCTAAATCAAAGGCCTTTAACAAAACCACGGAGGCAACACGGAGGCTGCGTGCAGCTAAAGTGACCCATATTTTACATGCACACAACACGCTGCGCACCTTTAACAAAACCACGGAACACGGAGGCACGCGGATTTGGGGAGATTTGCGGACAGGACAAATCCGCCCCCCTCCAAAAAAATTTATGTTTTTGTTAAATAAACAAATAAATAAATAAAGGCGCAATAAAGCAGAGCAAAGCTAAATGTCAAAACTAGACTTCAAGGATTACGGTAGCTCTCCAACGGGTCTCGACACGATTTTTTAAAAACGTCCCTGATTGCCAGCAAAAGCTATTCTATTGGTGGACACCGTTCATATGATTGCAACAAACAGTCTTATGTTTGAAGTTCGGGCACACGGGTTACGGTAGCGGTAGTTTTGGGTCTTGACACGAAGTTGCTGAAAACTACTTTGTTTCTTGCGAATAACAGTTGAAACCATTTAGAAACATGCCGCATTATCACAGAACGTCAAAAATCGGATTTTAAGGAGTACGGTAACTCTGCTGTGTGGGTCTCGACGCGATTTTTTTTAAACTGCCTTTTATTGCCAGGAAAATACTAAATTGATGAACACCGTTCACATGATTGCAAGAAACAACTGTTATTCACAGTAGTTTTCAGCAACTTCGTGTCAAGACCGAACTACCGCTACCGTAACCCGTGTGCCCGAACTTCAAACATAAGACTGTTTGTTGCAATCATATGAACGGTGTCCACCAATAGAGTAGCTTTTGCTGGCAATCAGGGACGTTTTTAAAAAATCGTGTCGAGACCCGTTGGAGAGATACCGTTATCCT